>CM077079.1:147281460-147452593 GCA_039513925.1 Platanthera zijinensis
AAATGAAAAAGAAAGTACGAAAATACGAAACAACCCCCATACTTAGTTCCAACATTGTCCCCAATGTTGTATGCTAAGCATGAGGAACAAGATAGCAGGAATATGTACAAAGAAGGGAAAAAGAGGGGGCAGAAAACGTCCCTGATCCGCGCGCAGGGAAGCCCATTAGAAACCCTGCATTTATTAGAAAAATAGAAAACATAATAAATAAAGACGTAAAAAAGGATAGACGTGGGGCGCCTCCTAGGAGCGCTTTGTTTATAGTCGCGTAGCTTGACTATAGTGGCGGGTTTATATATGGAGAAGGGTTATGGTTTCGCTCCTACTGATCACAGGGTCGCCCGCTATATAAGACTTTAACCGATTACCGTTCACCTTAAAAGTGCCTTTTTCGGGGTGGGAGACGAGTACGGTCCCATATGGCCAAACCTCTTCAACCTTGAAGGGGCCGAACCATCGCGATTTTAGCTTACCCGGGAAAAGCCTAAGACGTGAATTGTAAAGAAGGACTAGATCGCCCGGAGAAAAAATTTTGGGGGTTTTAATTTTTCGATCGTGATAAAACTTAGAACGCTCCTTATAGAACTTATTGCTCTCGTAAGCGTTCGCACGCCATTCATCGAGCTTGTTTAGTTGCAGTTTTCTATTTTGAGCGGCTAAGTTAGAGTCGAGGTTTAAGAGTTTTAATGCCCAAAGTGCGCGGTGCTCCAGTTCTACGGGCAAATGGCACGCTTTGACATAGACTAATCAAAATGGGGTACAACCGGTAGCGGTTTTGTACGCCGTACGATACGCCCATAACGCGTCGTCAAGCTTAGCGGACCAATCTTTCCTATTAAGTGAGACGGTTTTTTCTAATATGCGTTTTATTTCTCGATTTACTACCTCAACTTGGCCACTTGTTTGCGGGTGGTAGGGGGTGGCAAGCTTGTGCGTGACTCCGTACTTATCTAACGTCTTAGCCATTAGAGCGTTACAGAAATGCGTTCCCCTATCACTAACAATAGCGCGAGGCGTGCCGAAGCGAGAAAATAATTTTTTTAGAAATGTAACGACGACTCGCGCATCGTTGGTGGGGAGAGCCTGCGCTTCCGCCCACCGTGATACGTAGTCGACCGCCACTAAAATATACGAATTTTTATAAGAAGGAGGTAGGGGGCCTACAAAATCTATGCCCCATAAATCGAAAACTTCGCATTCTAAAAACATATTTTGGGGCATCTCGTCACGACGTGAGATGTTACCCGACCGCTGACAGCTATCGCATGCGCGCACAAAATTGTGCGCGTCTTTGAAGAGAGTGGGCCAAAAGTAGCCCGCCTCTAGCGCCTTCCTAGCGGTCCGGTTGGCTTGATAGTGCCCCCCGGCTGGACCCTCGTGGCAGTGCCTCAATATCTGTGTGCACTCCACTCCCACGACGCATCTTCGAACCGCTTGGTCCGCGCAGATACGGAAAAGAAAGGGGTCATCCCAAAAGAAATTTTTCAAGTCGGAAAAGAATTTCTTCTTTTGATGACTTGAAAAATCTTTTGGAAGTACCCGCGCGACTAAGTAGTTCGCAAAATCTGCGAACCAAGGCGAAGATGACGAAGAAGAATGAATGGCGAGAAGGCGTTCCTCGGGGAATCTGTCATTTATTTCAGATTCGACGAGCGCTTCCGCACCCGGATTTTCTAAACGGGAGAGGTGGTCTGCCGCTAGATTCTCCGCGCCCTTCTTATCTCGGATCTCCAAATCAAACTCTTGTAGGAGGAGAATCCATCGAAGAAGATGGGGCTTCGCGTCGGTTTTGGCTAGTAAATACTTAAGGGCGGAGTGATCGGTAAAAACGATAACTTTAGATAGCTTAAGATACGGGCGAAACTTATCGAAAGCGAAAACGACGGCTAAGAGTTCCTTTTCCGTCGTCGTGTAATTCACTTGTGCGGAAGTGAGCGTCTTGCTAGCGTAATAAATAGGATGAAAATGTTTTTCTACGCGTTGGCCAAGAACGGCGCCTAAGGCAATATCACTAGCGTCGCACATGATTTCGAACGGAAGGGACCAATTAGGGGCCACTAGAATCAGAGAATTGATAAGTTTTTGTTTTATAAAATTAAAAGCAGACTCGCAATCGCTACTAAAGACAAAAGGTGATTCCTTTTCCAAGAGGTGAGTAAGCGGCTTTGTTATTTTTGAAAAATCTTGAATGAAGCGCCTATAAAAGCCCGCATGGCCTAAGAAACTCCTAATGGATTTTATGTTTGTCGGCTGAGGAAGCTTTTCTATGATTTCAACTTTGGCCTTATCGACCTCTATCCCCTTAATCGAAATCTTATGGCCGAGGACCAAACCTCCTCGAACCATAAAGTTACACTTTTCCCAATTTAAGACAAGATTCGTGTCCTCGCATCGCTGGAGGACACGATCAAGATTACGAAGACAATTCGGGAAAGAGCATCCGAATACAGAAAAGTCATCCATAAATATTCCATAATATCTTCTACTAGATCACCAAAAATTGCTAGCATACATCTTTGGAATGTAGCCGGCGCATTGCAGAGGCCAAATGGCATTCTTCGATAGGCGAAGGTGCCAAAGGGGCAAGTAAAAGTTGTTTTCTCCTGGTCTTCGGGGGAAATGGGGATTTGGAAAAACCCCGATAAACCGTCGAGAAAACAATAAAAAGGATGACCGGAAAGACGCTCAAGAATTTGGTCAAGGAACGGTAGTGGAAAATGGTCTTTGCGGGTGGCATCATTAAGTTTGCGATAATCGATGACCACACGCCAACCCGTAACAGTACGAGTTGGGACGAGCTCGTTGTGCTCATTCGCCACTACGGTTAGACCGCCCTTCTTGGGCACGACATGAATGGGACTAACCCATGCACTATCAGAAATGGGATAAATAATCCCCGCATCTAATAATTTAATTATCTCAGCTTTCACGACGTCTTTCATGTTTGGGTTAAGACGCTGCTGCGGCTGAATGGTTTTGCGGCAATTATCGTTTAAGAAAATTTTGTGAGTGCAGAATGAAGGGTTAATCCCCTTTAGGTCAGAAATTTTCCACGCAATTGCGTGGCGATGTTTAAGCAAAACCTCCAATAAATCGGAGGTCTCCGAATCGCTTAAATACGAAGAAATGATTACCGGGAGTGTATCATTTTTCCCCAAAAAGGCGTATTTTAGGGATTCGGGTAATGGTTTGAGTTCTAGGATGGGCGGTTCTTCTAGTGAGGTTTTAGTGCTAATGTCTTTTGAACCAATTGGTTCAAAAGGCATATTCGTAGACTCGTCCTCATCGCAATAAAAATTTTCGAGTGAAAAAATATTTTCGTTTAAAAATTCGGACTCGAAAACCGGGGAAGAACTATCTACATAAAAAGAATCTAAAGAATAGCAGAAATCGTCGCTCAGCGACGAGTCTTCCATAGAGGAGTTAATAGAAAAAGTAACTTGGTCGTCTCCTACCCGAAGGAGAAGCTGACCATTACTTACATCAATTAACGCACGTGAGGTCGCGAGGAAAGGGCGACCAAGTATTATTGGTACGTTGGCGTCTTCCTCGATGTCCAAGATGACGAAGTCGACCGGGAAGGTGAACTTGTCTACTCGGACAAGGACATCCTCAACAACCCCGATGGGGAACCTAACCGAGCGATCCGCTAGTTGGATGCGCATATTGGTAGGAGCAGGAGTACCCAAACCTAAACGCAGGAAGAGCGAGAACGGCATCAAATTAATGCTCGCGCCTAAGTCTGCCAAGGCGTATTTTACTAATACATCGCCAAAAAGGCACGGGATGGAGAACCTTCCCGGGTCATTTTGTTTTAAGGGCAATTTACTAGTAAGATCTGCCGAGCAGACAGCGTTGAGAGATATATGCGAAATATCCTCGAGTTTGCGTTTATTAGAAAGTAGTTCTTTTAAAAATTTCGCATATTTAGGCATTTGCGAGATAGCCTCGCAAAAAGGAACATTAATATGAATTTGTTTAAGTAATAAAATAAATTATTCATATTGCGCGTTTACTCGCTCATTATCTAACTTGTGCGGGTAGGGCAACGCCTTGTTTAAAATAGTTTTATCATTAAAAATCGGTAAGGGTTGCGTAATCGAAGAAGAGGGAAGAGGGGTCGGAGGTGAAATATGTACCTAAGGATCGATCCGTTTTGGATCGACCACCTCCTTACCGCTACGGAGGGTTATAGCGTTGGCGGTTTCCCTTGGATTGGGCTCCGTGTTCCCTGGCAGTGCCCCCATGGCGCGTTCTGACATGAGTCGCGCCAGCTGTCCAACCTGGAGTTCTAAATTTTTTAGCGATCCGGTGATGTTCCGGATATTAGACTCGTTGGACGCGACATATCGATTAAAATTTTCCTCCACCGGAGATGGCTTCATAGGAGGGGGAGGAGGAAATGTTGGCGCAAAAGGAGGGGGAGGGGGACGCTGCGCGTTGTTCGGGTTGCTCCAGGAGAAATTTGGATGGTTCCTCCAACCCGGATTATAGTGGCTACTATAAGGGTTGTTTTGAAATGAGGGACGCACCGGATTTCCCATGTAGTCCACGAATTCGTCGACTAAGCAGACGTTGGAGGGGGGGAGAAAACAAGGCGGAGTGGAGGAGGAAACAGACATCTCCGCCACCTGCTTAGTTAGCCTTTCCACTTGGAGGGCTAGCTGAGCAGTGGCATCCACTTCAAAAATGCCCGCCTGCTTAGGGCGTGCCCGCAGGACATTCCACTGGTAGGCGTTCACCGCCATTTCCTCGAAAAGGGCCTGGGCGGCCTCGGGGGTCTTATTGTTCAGGGTGCCCCCGGCAGCCGCGTCAGTCATTTGACGCGTCTGACTATTCAGTCCATTATAAAAAATTTGTACCTGCAACCACGTTGGCAGAGCGTGGTGCGGGCACCGGCGGAGGAATTCCTTAAAGCGTTCCCAAGTCTCGTAATGAGACTCGGAGTCGTTTTGGATGAACGAAGATATGTCCGCCCGCAGTCTTGCAGTTTTCGCGGGCGGAAAATACTTCGTAAGGAATTTCTCGGCCAATTCCGCCCAGGACGTGATGGATCCCCGCGGGAGGGAGAGTAACCACGCCTTAGCCTTGGACTTAAGTGAGAACGGAAAAAGGCGCAAACGAATGGCGTCATCAGTGATGCCATTAATTTTAAAAGTATCGCAAATTTCAAGAAAATTAGACAAGTGATTGTTGGGGTCCTCATCCGGCTGTCCGTCGAACTGCACGACATTTTGGATCATTTGAATCACACTTGACTTAATTCCAAAATTATTGTTGGCCACAGCGGGCCAAACAATACTCGACCCCGTATCATCCAAGTTAGGCCGAGCGTAATAAGACATAGTACGCTCGGCCGGTTGGGCATTATTCGGGTCGGCCATAGAAGAAGAAGAGGGTTCTCCGATAGATTCTGCGGGGTCTAAAAAGGGAATTCGACAGAGAGATCGGATACGCGCAAGAGAGCGGTCGATCTCGGGGTCGAATTCAAGATTTTCAGAACTCGAAGGTTGTCCACGGGTCATGCACCCTTAAAAAAAACGAAAGGGGGAAGGATTTTTTTTTTTCTATAAAATTTTTTATTTGAAAATAAAGTAAAATTAATAGAGTTCCGGATTTAATATAACAGCCGAGATTCCCCGGCAACGATGCCAAAAACTTGATGGCCGCGGAACAGAGACCTACTGTGGTTGGTTCGAAATGGTCAGATTCCGCGGGCCGGTTAGAAGATCGAGTTTTCTAACGAAAGGAGGCAAGTGCACCTATCGCAAGTAGTACTCGGTATTCGGGAAAATACCGAGGTCGTATTATTCTCGGGGACGCGTTGATTATATCTACTCTTCCAGAACACTATTATCTTACTAACAGTAAGGTGGGATTTTTTAGTTTAATTAAAGCGGAAAGAAAGAAAGCGGAATTTTGCTAAATTAGTTCGATGATGGGTTAACGCTCGGTATCGAATCGGATTAAGACTAAAATAATTCTTAACAATTATTAAACTTTGTTTTTAATTTAATAAAAGGCACTTGGTCGTGGAGGTTCCAAAGACATGTGCTCACCTTGGTCTAGGGATATCGCTCACCTGGGTGCTAAGGCTATTCGACCGAACGTTAGTCCGACGAAGGATTCCCCTTAACGCCCGCATTACGCTAAGAACCCCGCTATTGGGTGGGGGACCCAATCCGGCAGAACTACGTTTCTCCTCTTTTGAGGGGGCGTACGCAGTTCTCTTTACCCAAGGGGGTTCGGTCCATACGTGCAGCCTCTCGGCGTCGCGTATGGATAACGGAAATAGATCCCACACATCGATTATGTGGTCCTATGCGTCCATAACCCGGGGTAAACCTTAAGTCCTTAAATTAAAATAAAAATAAAGTTCTTTAATTATTTCAAATCATTTTATTTGTCCCAATGCTCTTCGATGCCGAAGGCTAAAAGAGATCAGCCACTCATCGGTATGGGGATGGCTTTATGTTTTTAAGTGAAGCGTGAGTGTAAATTTATGTTCTGAACAATTATAAGAGAAAACATAAAAAAGTGCGATTAGATAAATTGAAAGCTAATTGATGCAGGCACTCACGCACACTTCAAAACCATAAAGAAAATTAAATAAAGCAAGGCCTACTCAAATGAGTAGGCGGGAAATAAAAGCACGCCATTGAACTCTTAACGAGTAGGCGGAAATAAATGCACACACACACTCTTCTTAATTGAAGAAAGCGATAAATAAAGCGGTAAAATTATCTCCTACATGCACGCACTCTACATAATTGAGAAAGCGATAAAATTGCAAGTCCCGGCTCAAATGAGTGGGCGGGAGTAAATTTACCTCATACACGCACACACTCTTCTTGAAAGTAAAACACACACACGCACTCTACAGAAAAGTAAACACACGCACACACACTAAGTTTTCCTACTCAAGTGAGTAGGAGGAAAATGAAAGCAGGGCGCCATTTAACTCTTAACGAGTAGGCGGAAATAAATGCATACGCACACACGCACTCTACAGAAATGAAATAAAGCAGTAAAACCTAACTCATACACACACGCACACTTGCAAAAATAAGAAAAACAAAGTTGCTGAAAAATTAATACAACTGCATTTCTACCGCTAGAATGCGGTAGAAATGCATAAAAAGTGAAAATAAAAATTAACCGAGCTAAAATGTTTTGCAAATAAACGCAAAATGAAAGTTGACGAAAAATTAAAACAACTGCATTTCTACCGCTAGAATGCGGTAGAAATGCATAAAAAGATGAAATAAAATTAACCGGACCAAAAATTTTTGCAAATAAAAAGATAAAACAAAGTGAGCGAAAAATTATAACGACTATATTTTCATTCTTATATTTTTATAAAAACTCATAAAAAGTAAAAATAAAACAAAAAGGGGACAAAAAGTTTTACAATCCTAAAGAGCCTAAGTTAAAGAAAAATGAAAATAACACTTTTAGGTGAGTTTTTATAAAGCCTTATGAATGAAAAAATAGGAAAAAGAGGAAAAGCTAAATCTAAAAAAGGTGCGGGAAATGAAAACTAGACGGACGGTACAACGGCTAGAAATGCCGATAAATCCTAAATCTAACTAAGTTATGAAGGCTAAAAAAGATGAAAACATAGAAGAAATACAAAAAGATGAACGAAAAATTACTTAAGTAGGCGCATTCAAATGGATTATCCATACAAATTAAGGGAGAAAGATTCATATTTTATTAAAGTAAAAACCCTAATACAAACTAAGAGAGAGAGAGGGGGGAGAAAATCTCCTTACATAAGTTTGGAATCCAAATGGGCAGCACCTCCCCTAAGCAAAGTGGTCAAAAAGTGGACAAAATAAGCTTCCTGGAAGCTCTTATTTATAGGCAATTTTTCGGGTTGGTCACGCCCTAGGTCACGGGCGTGACAGGGGGGCGTGTCAACACTATTCATGAGCTGATCGGTTGACTTGACTAGAGCTTTGACTTCGGGGCGAAAACGTGGCGGTCACGCCCCAGGTCACGGGCGTGACAGGGGGGCGTGACCGCGGGAGCTGGCAGTTCGATGTCGGCAGCGTTGACGGTTTGACTAATCTTGCGGGTCGGCCTCGACACGGGCGTGTCGAGCATTGACACGGGCGTGACGTTGGGCGTGTCGGGCTGGGTTTGATTATGGCCGATCGTCGAGCTGGCACCTGTGGTCGGCGATCGTCGGGGGGGCGTGACACGGGCGTGTCGGCCAATTGACACGGGCGTGTCAGGCAGATTTTTTGATTTTTGGGAATTTTTCTGGAAATTTTCTACAATAAAAATAAAGCTAAGTTAGAAATAATATTTACAAAAATAAGCAATTTATTGGATAAAACAGATAAAAAAAGACAAAAAACAAACAAAATTGACTTAAATAAAATACGAAAATATAGGTATATTTACAACTCATCAGTTATGTTCACGTTGGCTCCCCGACCACTGTGTTGGCAAAACTCGCTTTTGCCCAGTTTTTCGGGTGCACCTTGGAGTTAATCTCCAAGGCTCCCTGATGCAATCTACCATGTAGAAAACCCGAAAACAGCCAAACATCCGGATTCTTGCCCGGTTCAAATGCAATGCAACATCACCGATCCGGCTCCACTTGTCCTGATAGGCTTCACACACAATGCCTATGTCCATTTATGCATACGGACTCTACACAAGGGGGAATTCACATATCTACCTCAAGGAACGCTCCAACTCTTCGCTCACTCGCGAGAGAGGGCTTCCTATGCAAAGGAAAAGAGGGCTTCACATGCCCAAGGATGAGAAATCGTTACCCTTGCGTTCTTCCGTGGCACCATGAAAATCTATGTGGATGAAAAGCACCGCAATCTCCTTGCCTCCGCGGATCCAAAGAAGGCTCGCGATTTGGAGCTCTGAATCTCCATCGGCCGCCGGAGTTGACCTCCTTCTTCCTCCTCCAAGCTCTCCCTTCTCTCTAGGTTTTAGAGAGAGAGTGCCCAAGTGAAATAAGGGTTTCAAAACCCTATTCCCGGCTAAAACCACCCAGGAGCAGCCCCCCACCGTCGGATCCAAAGCCAAGGAAATGAACGGCCAGGATTAGATCTGAAATCCCAAAAAATTGGGCCGAACACGGGTTTACACACGGCCGTGTGCCTGGCCGTGTAGCTCATTCGCCATCTCGAACAAAATTGAAAACCAGCAACACGGCATGTGACACGGTCTGTGACACGCCCGTGTCGCCTGCGACACGCCCGTGTTGGGACCCGTGTCACGCCCCCCGTGTGCAATTTATCAACACTTCGCAGTCAGAGAGGTACACGGCTTGGTGACACGTCATCAGACACGCCCGTGTCAAACTAGACACGCCTGTGTTCGTGCCCGTGTCATTACCCGTGTACCCAACCGCACAGCCCAGGTGTGACACGGCCTGGGACACGCCCGTGTCCTAGGCCGTGTTCCACCACACGACCATCGTCGACCTGCACTGGTCGACTACACGGCCAACTCGACGGCCCGAGCTCGACATGCCCGACACGGCCTTCGACACGCCCGTGTCGGGGGCCGTGTCACCTGCACCAAAACCCTGTCTTGGCCAAATTCGATCCCCATCGCTCCTACAACATTTTGGGGTGTTACAGAAAAACAGGTACTTTCCCGGATTTTTGCGCCGCGAATGTTGATTGATGCCGCTCGCCTATGCTAACGGTTTGGAACTTCATGAAATGTCTTCTTTGGACTTCGTGATTGATTCAGCAGCGTTAGAGTAGGCGATCGCAGAAGCTTCAACTTGTTGGAGCCTTTCGGGGCAAAAAGTGGAAAATAATGAAAATAGAAAAGATAACTTGGGTTGCCTCCCAAGAGTGCCCTTTGTTTAAAATGTCGTTTGAGCTCAACGTATCAAAAAAATATTGTCCAAAAATAATTTGTCCAGAATAATAATTCAAGTTTTAACAAAAATAAAAAGTCTTAAGTTAGTTACAGTTCGTGTAGAAGAAACTTAATATTGTTTGGACTGACATCATCATCACCATAAAAACAGAGTTTAGAAGCTGCCATTCACTTTTAAATTGCCCTTATCAGGGTGTGAAATTAAAACAGTACCATATGGAAAAACTTGTTTAACAGAAAACGGCCTAGACCAACGAGACTTTAACTTTCCAGGAAATAAACATAAATGAGAATTATAAAGAATAACTTGGTAGCCCAGCTTGAAGGTTTTTGGGTTCCTTATGTGTTTGTCGTGAAAACATTTTGTCCGCTCATTATAAAATTTGTTATTCTCGTATGCGTAAGAGCGCCACTCGTCGAGTTCGTTAAGTTGAAATTTTCTAAGGTCGCCGACAGACTGGGGATCAAAATTTGAAAATCACAAGGCCCAAAAAGTGTGGTGTTCTAATTCTACGGGTAAATGGCACGATTTTCCATAAACCAACCGATACGACGTACATCTGAGTGCAGTTTTGTAAGTTGTTCGGTAGGCCCATAGAGCATCGTCTTATTTGGTTGAGCAGTCTTTCCAAGAAGTTGAAACAGTCTTTTCTAATATTCTTTTTTTCTCTCTGTTCACTACTTCAACTTATCTGTTAGTTTGGGGGTGGTTTGCAGTTGAAAGATTGTGAGTAACGCCGTATTTAATAAGTATTTTTGAAAACGGTATGTTATAGAAATGTTAACCCCTATCGCTAACGATGGCTCGCGGCGTTTCGAATCGAGAAAATAATTTTTTCAAAAACATAATTACGACTCGGGCATCGTTAGTAGGAAGAGCTTGGGCTTCATCCCATCGTGAAACATAATCGACGACAACTAAAATTTATTTGTTTCTGAAGCTAGAAGGAAGAGGGCCAACAAAATCACTTCCCCAGAGGTCGAAAATTTCACACTCGAGGAAATAATTTTGCTGCATTTCATTTTTATAGGAAATAATTCCCGACCGTTGACAACTATCACACCTACTCACAATGGCTTGCGCATCTTTAAACAGGCAAAGCTAGTAAAAACCCTCGCAAAGCACCTTGTGAGCGGTGCGAGCAGCTTGATAGTGACCACAAGTTGGTCCTTAATGCAAATGCTTTAAAATATCTAATCTTTCTTAAAAGGAGACACATCTTCTTATCACTTGGTCCGCACAAACTTGAAAAAGATGCGGGTCCTCCCAAAAATAGTTCTGCAACTCAAAAATGAATTTCTTCTTTTGTTGAGAGGAGAACTCTTTTGGGAGCACACGAGCCACAAAATAATTGGCTATGTGTGCAAACTAAGGAGAAGGAGAAGTGTTAATTGAAAGCAGCTTCTCATCAAGAAAATAATCATTAAAAAAAATTTCATCTAAATTTTTTATTACGGATTATCTAATTGCGAGAGATGGTCGGAGGTAAAATTCTCGGCTCCTCGCTTATCACAGATTTCTAAGTCAAACTCCTAGAGGAATAAGACCCAACAAATCAGGCGCAGCTTGGCATCTGTCTTAGCAAGAAGATACTTGAGGGCCAAGTTATGCAGGCTTGCACGTTGAAACAAAATAAATCTATGAGCGAACACATTTGCCTCTCCTTGATCCAATCCTATACTCGCACAATCGTTCTACGCCGCACCACGTTAATTTTTTTTATCAACTATATGTTAACGTACGGGTAGCCAAACAACTTAGGATCGAACAAAGGCTATATGCCAATATTCTTTCCGGCTAAAAGGACCCACCCGGTCCGATTGAGCGAAGGTTGTACCATAAGAGATCTACCAAATAAATACGATTTGGAAAAGGTAGATCTCTCCCAAAAAAAGAAAACAAAGGTTTGCAAAACCTTTTCAAAAAATAATTCAATCAAGACAAACACAAAACCAATCAAAGAACCCCGATTAATTAACGATTCAAAATTCAACACCAAGAATCTACCACCACAGGAATTAATCTAGGAAGAGAAACACACAATAGGTTGAAAGAATTCTTTACCCTATAAGAATGGATGATTCCGATTTCTCTACTTGGATCGTTCTTCAATGGCTCCGCTGGAGTCACGCAGGTTGGAGATAAACTCATCCGCCTTCGTCGCTTTACATCGGAATTGATCCTCAAGGTGAGATCTTCTTGCCTTGGCCGAATTTCTTCAAGTATGAGGGTGGCAAATTTTCTTGTTGGCGATTGGTTTGGGTGAGGAGGATGGGAGGCTGTTTTGTCTAGGCAAAAGGAGTAGGAGAGGGTTGTTAAGGGGAGAAAAGAGAAGGGAAAGTGGGGAGGAGTCTTGTGGCAGAATTCCACAAGGAGGAAAGGGAGGAGGGTGGCCAAAATTGCCAAGGAAGAGGGGGAAAGAGGGGTGGCCGAATTTTGCCAAGGGGGAAGGAGGATCTCAAAGATCTTTAGGATCATTATTTTCTTATTCTTCTTCTCTAATCAATCCTTCATAACATGGATATATATAGCCTACACCACTAAATCTCCCTCCATTCAAAATTCAGAATTCAAATTGAAAATATGATGGTTATATGCACCCATCATAGCACATGAAATGAAATAATTAAAACAACACATGATGGTTATAAGCACCCATCATTACACATGAAATGAAAAATAAAACAAACATAAAAATGACTTAATAATTATTACTAATTATTAATAAATTATTTTGCGCCCCGGGCGGATATTATGGCGCCGCTCCACATGGTCATCACGGTGCCACAAATCTTTATTTGAAGGCGGAGAAAGTTCTTCTGTAAGCGCGTCATCACCGTCTTCAATATGTTGAGGGTCGTCATCTCCATAAATCCTCCCCCGCTAAATAGTACTCATCACTAATGAGTTGGTCTGAAAGTACCGGAGCAGGAGATCATCATCCCAAAGAAACACGTAGCGGCAAACATCACCACTTGGAGAAGAGAGCACTTCAACCTAGAGTATCCAGATATGAAAAAAGGTGGTCCTACAGAACCTCAGAAAAGCATTAGGCAATAAAGGATAACAAATTTCTACATCAATACCCAACATACCTCCAGTGAAGACCGATTAAGAGAGCGATCCAGGAACGAACTGTAACGCCTTGAAACTCAAAAGCGGAATAGGTGGCGTTTTTTGCCAAGTTTGGGACTTGGTAGAGGTCACACGGTCTGGGACACGGGCATGTCCCACGGGCATGTCGTGCTCGGGTTTGATGTTTGTAGAGTGGTCGATAAAATTAAAGTCGACGAGCGTCGAACAGCGAACACAGCCTGATACACGGGCATGTCCCAGGCAGTGTACTACTCGAGTTGTTAGCCGAGTTGTGTTGGGGGGAACACGGACTGAGCCCATGCTTGTTTTTGTCCGACACGGGCATGTCAAATTCGACACAGGCGTGTCAAATTCGACACGGGCATGTCGAATGCCCGTGTTCTCCATGGGTTGGTGCTGGACCCGTGTCGATTGTGGAACATGCCCAGCTATACGGGCATGTACTAGATGACACGGAGGTGTCAAGCCTGACACGGGCGTGTCGAGTTCCCGTGTTCTTTTCGGTACGCGATGGTTTCGGCAGCGAAATAGGCACACGACCTTGGACACGGGGGTGTTGCAAGCCGTGTTCGGCCCAGGAAGTTCATTTTTAGTGCGAATCGTGACCGTCCGTTTCCTTTTTTGGAATCTAATGACTCAGGGCTATTCTTGCTGGGATATACCCGGGAATAGGGCTTAGAAACCCTTATTTCTATTGGGTTCAATCTCTTTCTAAGCTCTAGAGAGAGGGGAGAGCAAGTAGGAAGAAGGAAGAAAGATCCGGTCCCCGGAGGAGATTTTGAGCGCCAAATCGCAAGCCGAGTCCAGATCTATAGAGGCGAGATCATCACGGTGCTTTCCATCCATATAGATTTCCATGGCGCCAAAAAGGAATGTTAGGGTAACGATTCTCTTCTTGACCATGTGAAGTTGTCCTTCCTTTGCATAAGGAAACCCGCTCCTGTGAGTGTGCGGTGTTCCTTAGGGTAGATGTGAATAGTTCCCCTTGTTTGCATGTAGAGTCCAAAATTTTATTACAGAAATCGGCATGGCGTGTGAAGCCTACCCCGACAAGTTGGTCTGGATCGATGATGTTTAATTATGCATGATTAGCTGGATAAGACTCCGTGCCTTTGGTTGTTTTCGGGTTTTCTACGCGGTAGATTGCAACAGGGAGTCTTGGGGATTAACTCCAAGGTGTACCCGAAAAATAGGACGGAAACGCATTTCTATGCGGTTTTGATCGTTGTTCACTGTGTAAGTGCCCTAAGAGCATAGGGTGTGCAGCCGTGTGTGCCTGCACCTGTGATGTTGTGATTATTCACTATAATGCTTATTATGCTAATAGTGCAGGGAAGGAGCATCGCTGCCCCGAGTTTGGGGGCGGGATCGTTATAATTTGGTCAACTTTTGCTGACTTTTACTTCTGTTTGCAACCATTGAGGTGAATTGTGCTTGCAGGTGCTGCGGAGCCGAGTGGAAAATAGCGGGCCGAAGTCCTTGATGTTGAGCCGGCCCTTGAATGCCTTGTTTTGTTTACTTGTTTAATTCATGTGTGACCGACCTGCGAGCCAAATTATGTAAGACACTGTTTTAAATTTAGTGAACTCTTGTAAGGCCATATGGCAGGTACATTGTGTACTTTGTATTTCATTCCTGTTTGGGTTCAATAGTGGACATTCATGCTTGTGGCTGGGTTCTTATTTTGCAACTTAATAAATTCCTTCCGCTAGATGCTCTGTATAGGACGTTACGATTGGAAGAATGCTTTCAATGAGTAACTTTCGGTCTGTCCATGGTATATGGCATCGGGCCCCGGCCGAACCTACTGCTATATGCTATGTGACAGATAGGGGTGTTACAATTTGGTATCAGACTACTGGTTTCGGTCAGGCTTTAATGAATTCATGGACGAATTCACTTTAAGGGGTATTGAGCACATGTGTGTGCGTCATCGTTATAACATGAAAAGAACCCATTAATGTCCACTTAGGAATAAAAATACACAGGTTTGAAGAAACTGTGTGTTCCTATAATTGCTTTTTGCAATTTTGTTTGGTCACTTATTGGTGTTTTGTATGACTATAGGAGTCCGGGAGTGACACGTGGCAGTCTAAACGCATGCTTTCTGAGAAAAGTATTGCACCTATTGACGTGCCTGAGACCCCTCCTTCTATGGAAACCATAAGAAGGGTAGTTGAGGCGATATTTGCGGTGACCAATGCACAACATGGAAGGAATTTGTAACCCTCTGTCCCTGAGGTGTCCTCGACACCGGGTGGTGTGCTGGAGCAAATAGCATTTAGAGGACAAATGGGGCAGCAGGTGAACATGATTTTAGTGCAGGGAGCGCACTCAGTCGACGATTATTTGCAGGCATTCCTTATGTTAAGCCGCTGCCCAGGCTTTGAGTTGGAAAGCGAGTAGTATATAGTCGATAGATTTTATAATGGTTTGCGTGGCGAATTACGAATCCTACTGCTAGAACAAAAGTTAATGGGATTTCATGCCTTGGTGGGTCGGCTAGATCTTTGGAAGTAGATTTGGGGAGAACTCACCAGATACCAGTGAGTAGGGTACTGAACCCTGCAGATCCATTAAGGGCTGCCTACCGCATAACGCTGAGAAAGAAGGCTAAAACATCCACTCGCAAAGCTATTTACACCTGTCATACTTGTGGAAAGAAAGGGCACTTTGCCCAAGATTGTCGGGAGGGTGCTCAGACGACAAAGAAAGCTATGTCAGGAGGAGTTTGAGACTCTGGTGCTAAGAAGCCATAGTTCAAGGTGCCGACTTCAATGTCCGGTTTCCGAAGGTGGAATAAGAATGTTAGGGCTTCAGGTCCAGCACCTTCTTCTGGTGCATCGGGGGTGACTACAGTTCGTGTACCGGGCGCTTGCTTTACTTGTGGGAAGACGGGGCATTTTTCCCGTGACTGTTGGAGCGGACGTCCGAAGTCCGAGAGGAAGTAGAGAGAAACTTATGAGGAAAATGGTCAAGGAGGTGGAGTCAACCGCATCCCACCAAGAGTCTATTTAAGCCAGTGAGATTACTCTTCGATACGGGACGAAACTCTTTTAAGAGGGAGAGAGTTGTAACGCCCTGAAACTCAAAAGAAGAACGGGTGGTATTTTGAGCCAATTCTGGGGCTTGGTAGAGGACATACGACCTAGGATACGGGCGTGTCACAGGGGTGTGTCGTGCTCGGGTTTGACGATGGCCGAGTGGTCGACAAAATGGAAGTCGACTAGCGTCGAAAAACAAACATGGCCTGAGACACGGGCGTATCCCAGGCCGTGTCCTACACGGGATGTTAGCCGGGTTTTGTTGGGGGAGAACAGGACCTGAGCCTAGGCGTCTTCATGCCCGACACGTGTGTGTAAAATTCGACACGGCCGTGTCAAATGCTCGTGTTCTCCTCGGGTTAGTACTGGACTTGTGTCGATGGAGGAAAACGCCCACCTACACGGGCGTGTAATAGATGACACATGCGTGTCAAGCCAGACACGGGCGTGTCGAGTGCCCGTGATTTTTTCGGGATGCGATGGTTTCGGTGGCGAATGTGTCACACGGCCTTGGACACGGGCGTGTTGCAAGCCATGTTCAGCCCAGGATGTTAATTTTAAGGCAAATCGTGGCTGTCCGTTTCATTATTTTTGGATCCAACGGCTCAGGGCTGTTCTTTCTGGGATATACCCGCGAATAGGGCTTAAAAACCCTCATTTCTTTTGGGTTCAATCTCTTCCTAAGTTATAGAGAGAGGGGAGAGCAAGGAGGAAGAAGGAAGAGAGATTCGGTCGCCAGAGGAGATTCGGAGCGCCAAATCGCAAGCCGAGTCCAGATCTACGGTGGTGAGATCATCACGGTGCTTTCCATCCATATAGTTTTCCATGGCGCTAAAGAGGAATGCTAGGGTAACGATTCTCTTCTTGAGCATTTGAAGCTGTACTTCTTTTGCATAAGGAAACCCGCTCCCGTGAGTGTGCGGTGAGTGTGTGGTGTTCCTTGGGGTAGATCTGAATAATCCACCTTGTTTGCATGTAGAGTCCGAAATCGTATTATAGACATAGGCATGGTGTGTGAAGCCTACCCGAACAAGTTTGTCTGGATCGATGATTTTTTATTATGCATGATAAGCCGGAGAAGACTCCGTGCCTTTAGTGGTTTTTGGGTTTTCTATGCGGTAGATTGCAATAGGGAGTCTTGGGGATTATCTCTAAGGTGCACCCGAAAAACTGGACGGAAACGCATTTCTGCCAACTTGGTGGCCTGGGTGCCAGCCTTGAACATAACTGGGTTATGTGCATGTTTGATCGTTTTGGGACTCGGGGAAGCTTGACCCGCGCACATGTCTTAAATTGACGTTGCGGTGTGAGCAACGGGTTAGGCGGAACCATACCCGCTCTGTGTCGTTCGGTCAAATTGACCTAAGGTACGTGGTACTTACCGTTTGCATAGATAGAGGGTCTTAGGCTTAGGCCAGAAAGACTAAAATACTCACGCGTATTACCGTCCAAGGGACGGTGATGAGACCGCAGTTTTGACCGGGTTCACCGTGTAAGTGCCGTGAAAGCATGGGGTGTGCGGCCGTGTGTGCCTGTACCTGTAATGTTGTGATTATTCACTATAATGCTTATTATGCTAATAAGTACTAGGAAGGAGCATCGCCGTCCCGAGTTTGGGGGCGGGATCGTTATGATTTGGTCAGCTTTAGCTGGCCGTTACTTTTGGTTGCCACTGTTGTGGTGAATTGTGCTTGCAGGTGCTGCAGAGCCGAGTGGTAAATAGTGGGCCAAAGCCCTTGTTGCTGAACCTGTCCTTGAAGGCCTTGTTTTGTTTTCTTGTTTAATTCATGTGTGACCGGCCTGCGAGCCGAAGTATGGAAGACACTGTTTTAAATTTAGTGAACTCTTGTAAGGCCATAAGGCCGGTACTTTGTGTACTTTGTATTTCATTCCTATTTGGGTTCAATGGTGGACATTCATGCTTGTGGCTGAGTTCTTATTTTGCCACTTAATAAATATCTTCTGCTAGATGCTCTGGGTATGACGTTATGATTCGAAGAATGGTTTCAATGAGTAACCTTTCGGTCTGTTCGTGGTACATGGCATCGAGCCCCGACCGAACCTACTGCTATATGCTATGTGACGGATAGGGGTGTTACACAAACTAACTAACCAAACCATAAGAAAACATAGTGGACCCAAACGAACAGGCAAATAATTCAAGTGGTGGAGAAACATATAACGTTAAATCAGAAACATTAAAAATAGGGGTAATACCCCAATAAGTGGATAACTTCAAATTATATGCGTATTCTCCTAATTTAATTAATATCCGAAAAAGGTCCAGTTCGCCAACTCTCCAACTTTCTATAGTTCCCAAAGGCAACCGTTCAGGGATGAGACACACCAAAACTAAATAGTCAATCATATAGTGAGATGCTCTTTTATGTAAGCTAGCAAGAAATTGAAAATATTTATATGGTGTGGTGAGTGCTTCACTAATGTGCTTATATAAAATGTGATTATGATGAGCATAATCTGATGCGAATTTCATCGATAAACTAGCAAGTAAATAATAAGACGCAACTTGAGTGATTAATTCTCATAAAGTTCGCCTATGTATCATATTATCGTGAGGAGTGAAACCGTCGGCTATATGACTTACCCCAAATACAGAGGATAAGGGGGTTAGGTACGGGGGTACGGGAGCCATATAATCAAAGATGATTTTCATAGGCTTCAAATTCGCAGTCCTAATTTTATAATTAATATTTTCATGCTTGGCATGAAGATATGCCAAGGGAAACCGCTCATCATTAATACTAAAAGAGTTGGACGCTCCCGGATGTGACAAGAGGTGCGAGCGATACAACTCATGGGGCCAAACCTTGCTCACTAATGTGTGGGAAAAAGGGTCATCAAATGATGGTGGGTAAATATGTGCGACTAGGTGTGGGATATAGGTATGTGAAGGAGACGCCACATCCAGAGGAACAATAGCCAAGGAATCAGAAACGTGCTAGGATAAAATCGGAGCTTGACCTACTAATCGCTCTCAGGCAAAGTTAAATTTTTTGTGGTCATCCCATAAGTAGCAATTAAAATAATGCTCTAATCCCTTAAGCCAATCTCTAAAAATTTAGGGACATCCTAAACCGTCATAAGTAGGATAAATGTGGTGTGCCCTAGGGGTGTGTTAAGCCATATCCTTATCATATGAATAGTCTAACCGGGCAGCATATACGTAATATAACATTTTAGTGAGAACCGGAGAGAAAACACACCCGGAACTGGTGCACATGCAATGAGAAATGAACATGTCCCTATTTAATTTTAAAAGATGTAATTGTTCCCACTTAATAACTATTGAGATAAAAGATTTTTTTTAATTTGCTTGCAGGAAATAATATGAAAATTATTAAATAAATTTTTTTGATTTTTTTGCTGAAAAAATAAAAATATAGGGCATTATTTGCAGACCAAAAATTAAATTTTATAATAACATAATAAAAATAAGGACTTAATAAAAAATAAAAGAATTTTTTTGGATTTCTTACTAAGAAAATGATATAGAAATTCAAGAATTTAATTTTTTTGAATTTTGATAAAAACTGAAAATTTTAGGCCGCTATTTGCAGACCAAAAATTTAAAAATTGATTTATATGTTGTGCAATGAAATGGGCAAGTGCGTGACGGTGCAAAAATTAAAAGGGGGAGGGGCCAATTAGGAAATTGACACGAACCTCCCTCTGATACCAATTTGATGCAGGCTTGCACTTTTACACCAAATAAATCTACGGACGAACACGTTTGTCTCTCCTTGATCCAATCCTATACTCGCACAATCGTTCTACGCAACACCACGTTAATTTATTTTAACAATTATATACTAATGTACGGGTAGGCAAACCTCTTAGGATCGAACAAAGGCTATAGTCCAATATTCTTTCCAGCTAAAAGGACCCACCCTGTCCGATCGAGCGAAGGTTGTACCAAAAGAGATCTCCCAAATAAATACGATTTGGAAAAGGTAGATCTCTCCCAACAAAAGAAAATGATAGGTTCGCCAAACCTTTTCAAAAAATAATTCAATCAAGACAAACAAAAAACCAATCGAAGAACCTACGATTAATTAACAATTCAAAAGTCAACGCCAAGAATCTACCACAATAGGAATTAATCTAGGAAGAGAAACACACAATAGGTAGAAAGGATTTGTTACCCTATTAGAATGGATGATTCTGATTTCTCTACTTGGATCGTTCTTCAACGACTCCGCAAGAGTCACGCTGGTTGGAGAGAAACTCGTCCCCCTTCGTCGCTTCACGCCAGAGTTGATCCTCATGGGGAGATCTTCTTGCCTTGGATGATTTTATTCAAGGATGAGGGTGGAAAATTTTCTTGTTGGCGGTCGGTTTGGGTGAGGAGGATGGGAGGTGGTTTTGTATAGGGAGAAGGAGTAGGAGAGGGTTGTTAAGGGGAGAAAAAAGGAGGGAAAGAGGGGAGGAGTCTCGTGGCCGAATTCCGCAAGGACGAGAGTGAGGAGGGTGGCCGAAATTGCCAAGGAAGACGGGGAAAAAGGGGTGGCCGAATTTTTCCAAGGGGGAAGGAGGATCTTAAAGATCTTTAGGGGGATTCTTTTCTTATTCTTCTTCTCTAATCAATCCTTCATAACATGGCTATATATAGCCTACACCACTCATTCTACCTCCATTCAAAATTCAAAATTCAAATTGAAAATATGATGGTTATATGCACCCATCATAGCACATGAAATGAAATAATTAATACAACACATGATGGTTATAAGCACCTATCATTACACATGTAATGAAAATTAAAACAAACATAAAAATGAATTAATAATTATTAATAAATTTTTATAATTATTAATAAATTTATTTGCGCCCCGGGAGGATATTATGGCGCCGCTCCACATGGTCATCACGGTGTCGCAAATCTTTATTTAAAGGCAGAGAAAGTTCTTCTATAAGCGCGTCGTCACCATCTTCAATATGTTGAGGGTCGTCGTCTCCATCACCGAGTGGTCCGTAAAAATGATAGTTTTTGAAAGTGTAATATAAGGGCGGAATTTATCAAAAGTGAACACTATAGCTAGGAGCTCCTTCTCGGTCATGGTATAATTCTCTTGCACCGATGTAAGTATTTTACTTGCATAATAGATGGGGTTGAAGTTTTTAGAAATTTATTTTCCTAGTATGGCTCCCACCGCGAAACTACTCTCATCGCACGTAATTTCAAAGGGAAGGTCCCATACTGGAGCTATCATAATGGGGGCGTTAATTAATTTATCTTTTATTAATTCAAAGGTAGACAGACAAAGGTCAACAAAAATAAATGGGGCGTCTTTTTCTAATAGCTGAGTAAGAGGTTTGGTGATTTTGGAGAAGTCTTTTATGAAGCGGCGGTAGAAACCAGCGTGTCCAAAGAAACTTCTTATAGCTTTGACGTTTGTATGCGGCGAAAGCTTCTCGATAACTTCTATCTTAGCTATGTCTAAAACAATTCCTCTTGCAGAAATCTTATGACCTAAAACTAACCCCTCCCTCACCATAAAATGGCATTTTTCCCAATTTAGGGCAAAATTAGTTTCTTCGCATCTTTTTAAAACTTTTTCGAGGTTTTCTAAACAACTATCAAAGGCATTACCGAACACGGAGAAATCATCCATAAATACCTCCATAATGCTTTCTACGTACTTGTCTAAGATAGCGAGCATACATCACTAGAATGTAGCAAGCGCATTGCATAATCCAAGCACCATTCTTCGATAAGCGAAGGTGCCGAAGGGAAAAGTAAATATAGTTTTCTCCTAGTCCTCGGGAGAGATGGGGATTTGAAAATACCCCAAGATACCATCGAGAAAATTGTAAAATCTATGGCCAGATAATCGCTCTAAGATTTGATCGATGAACGACAATGGGAAGTGGTCCTTGAGGCTGGCATCGTTTAACTTACGATAGTCAATACCCATTTGCCACCCCATCACCATTCGTGTCGGGAATAAATCATTATTTTCAATTACAACTACAGTTATCCCTCCCTTTTTCAGCACTACCTGAACAGGACTAAACCACTTACTATCAGATATATGATAGATAATTCCTGCGTCTAAAACCTTCATTACCTCTCCCTTTACGACTCCTTTCATGTTCGTGTTTATAAAGTGCTGAGGTTGGATTGAATTACGTGAATTATCTTCCATTAAGATTTTGTGGGTGCAGAAGGATGGGCTTATGCCTTTGATATCAGATATCTGTCAGGCAATAGCTCGACAATGTTTACGTAACACTAGAAGGAGTTTGTCATTTTGTACTTCAGATAAGTAGGCCGAAACTATCACTGGCAGTTTGGAATTTATTTTCTAAGAAGGCATACTTGAGATGTTCAGGAAGTTCCTTTAATTATAGGGCCAGGGGTTCTTCAAACGGGATTTTATAAATTCCTTCATTTTCAAAAAATATGTCTTAGTTGACTTTTTTATATGGAAAATTATTAGGGGTGGGGCTAGTGTCCATGGCGGCTTCTTGTAGACTTTCAATAGGAAGAGTTGAGGAAGAACAAAAATCAAAAAATTCATCGTCAGAAATGTTGTAGGAAGATTCATCACTTAAGGTATCTCAAAAGAAACATGAGTCATCATTCTCCAAGGTATTTTTCATCAAAGGGGTGATAGAGAAGGTCACTTCATCGTCGCCTACTCAAAGGAAGAGCTTGCTGATATGTAAATTTTGTTTTAAAGAGGATAAATTTTGTGTTATATAATCTTTTATGTATATAAGTCTATCTCTTTTTTACTTACTTATATCCTATGGATTAAGGAAAGAGTACCTATCGCATAGGAGTATAGTATTTTGTAGAAAATATCAAGGTCGTATTTTTCCTAGGATCCGTGTTAATTATTCTACTTTTTTGAACGGATTATTATCTTATCGAAAGAACGGAGTGGAGTTTATATTAAAAACAAAAGACAGAAAAATATAAATACTTGGTTTTATTAAGATAAGGACTCAGAAGAGAGTCCTTGATTTCAGAATTACTATGAGAGAATATTAATTCACCTATTAAAGAACAACTCTATTTCTTAATTACCTAACTTAACGAGAGGGTCCCTTTGGTAGCATCACTGACCGGGGAGGCTTGCGTTTAAAAAGGGTTAACGTTAGACGTAGTGTCTCTTTACGTAGTATATAATCAATTAACAGTAAACCCTAGTTAGAATAACTAGAACGTAGAGTTGAAATAGTTGAAAATAATATCCAGCCCAGAGCTCATCTTGACCAAGTGCTAAGGGTTCTTAGCCTCTTATCAGGATGGGGGCGGTATAAAGTTTAGAAAATAATATCTACCTATCTATCTTATTTCAGGACGTAAGCTTTTGCTTCGCCTTTCATTCAGGATAGGGTAGTAAAATCTAAACTATTGAAAAGTTTTCACACTATCTTAATCCAGGTCATAGGCTTTCGCCTCGCCTTTCATTTGGGATAGTATGAAATAAGAAGGTTTTGAAAAATAGTTTTGAAAGCAGTTTCACGCTATCTTAATCGAGGACATAAGCAGAGCTTCGTCTTTCATTCGGGATAGTATGAGAAAATAAAGTAACATGAAACAAAAAAAATAAAACTGTAAAGTACTCAGAATTGAAATTGAAACATTCTATTTTATAAATTCAAAAAGTTATTAAAACTTTCTACAAAGCTGAAAAGAAAGCATAAAAATTACAACTTACAGAACTTGGAATACTTGAAAGCTACTACCAATTCTTTGTCAGAGAGGTGGGCAGTCCTAACAGTTCTTAAGGAAGCTGCTAGTGTTCGAATAATTTTACAAAGCTTTGCCCCTCTATTTATAGAAAAAAAATTGAAACGACACGCCCCTAGACACGGGCATGTCGGGTGGACGTGATAAGGTAACGGGAGTGTCGGGCGGCGTATCGGGATATGTGTCGAGCTGGGCTGAACTTTGGATAGAACTTCATCAGGTCACGGGCGTGTTGAATTGGGTCACAAGCGTGTCTTGTAGTCGATTCATCAGGCGGCATGGGGAATGGCGACAACGCAGCATCTTGTTGGAAACAGGCTAACACCGGTGCGGGTCACGAGCATGTCTAATTGGGTCACGGGCGTGGCGTGGACGTGTCCTTCAGCTTTTCCGATTTTCCTAAATAACAAAAACAGAAAATAAAAAGGAATTAAGCAGGGCTGTCACGCCCTAGGTCACGGGCGTGACCTATGGGCGTTACCTAAGTAAAAATATAAAAATTCAGAAAAACTTAGAAAATAAATATAAAACATAAAAAAATAAAATATAACAAAAATAATTTGTTTTATATATAAAAACTAAGGTTTTATTTATAAATATTCAAAATTAATACTATACAAAATTATATATTTTTATACTCATCAAAAACCCCCATACTTACATTTTGATATTCCAGAGCAAATATAGAGTTGAGTATATTTACAAGTTATTATATTTTTTATTTACTATCAATTTAATTCTTCAAGATAAAACAGGTATAAAAATCCGATGAATAAAGAGTAAAATACTATCATATATATATATCATTGATACAAGAGTTAGAATTTATAGCCATAAAATTTTTTTGAAAACAAATAGTAAGCACAGATTAAAATCAAATATAACAAGGATAGATTAACTATATGATTACTATATCTTATACGAGATATATTGAAAAATATACATCCTACTATTTATGTTCTCTCAAAATTTAAAAAAAAAATAGAACATCAACTTTGGAAGGGTTGAATTTACCTATACAATATGCTTTTGTAGAAGTGATAGATTTTTGTATTCTATCATCTTTTTATCTATGTTATGCGTTATTATAACTACTAAGGAATGTAATTCCAAAGTGTCAAAAAATACAATACATACTTGAGTTTTTATTTGAATCCAATGTATATTTACAGGAGCACATACTACTTTCCATATAATATTTTCATATTTATTGGATGCCTATGTGTACGGAATGAAATCTTATTCCCATTGACATAAGATTTTTTTTTTACTAGGAGCACATACTCTTATATACTTGCTTGCGTAAGAAAACATGCCAAGTAGAAATAAATAAATATTCAAGAGTTGGATAAAAAAATTTTGAGAGCAACTATAATAGTTTTTATTTCATATAGTTCATTCAGAATGTAGTAAGGATAATTATAGTATAAAATTGTTTGGTGAACATGATAAATTTTGCTTCTATTGTATATATATGTATTTTTGATATATTAAATCAAACTTGCTAAAATAATAACTCTGATTGTAATGAAATTTACAAGGTAGGGTTTACAAGTTTACTTCGGATATTTATATTTATCTAGTTATGAGAAGGAGTAGTACATTTGAAAATTGTATAATTTGCATTTTTATCAACGCAGATTTTTGGAATATATATGAATTGTATGGTTTTGAAAGTTTTGACTTGTTTTGGATGAGTAATAAAATAAACAATGTTTTTATTTAAAAGGAAAAATATAACATAAAAGTTATAAAAAATGCAGCTCAAAGCACCCCATACTTATGTTAGGCATAGGTATGAAGTGACATATAATGACAAAATAAAATATATGTACAGAATATACAAAAGCATAAAAGATGGAAATATACAAGTGATTTTATATTTCGAGGTTTTGGAGAAGTGTTATGGTTTTAGGTTCTTTTTAAAAAGGGCCCCCACTAAAATATCATTTTAAACGGTGCCCGTTTACTTTGAAAGTTCCTAGTTTAGGGTTAGAAATAAGAACGGTCCCATATGGCAAGATTTGTTTAACAGTAAAGGCTCCGGTCCATCGGGATTTTAATTTTCCTGGAAAAAATTTAAGGCATGAGTTATATAGTAGGACAAGATCACCTAGTGAAAAAGATTTTGGAAATTTAAATTTCCTATCATGATAAAACTTAGATCGCTCTTTATAAAATTTATTATTTTCATAGGCGTTTGCACGCCATTCCTCAAGTTTATTGAGTTAAAATTTACGTTGTTCGGTGGCTAAGTTTGTATCTAAGTCAAGAAATTTTAGTGCCTAGTATGCGCGATATTCTAATTCTACAGGTAGGTGACATGCCTTTCCATAAACTAAACGATAAGGTGTACAACTGATCGCAGTTTTGAATGCTGTTCGGTAGGCCCAAAGTGCATCATCGAATTTGAGGGACCAATCTTTTCGATTGGTATCTACAATTTTTTCTAATATGCGCTTTAGTTCTCTATTGACTACCTCCACTTGGCCGCTTGTTTAGGGTGATAAGTAGTAGCGATTTTATGAGTTACTCCATATTTGGCTAACAGTTTAGCCATCTGGGTGTTACAAAAATAAGTTCCTTGATCGCTAACTATTGCCCTAGGTGTGCCAAAACGTGAAAATAAGGATTTCAGAAATTTAACGATGACTCTCGTGTCAGCGGTGGGAAAAGCTTACGCTTTAGCCCATCGTGAAACGTAATCGACCGCTACTAAGATATAATGTTTTTTAAAAGAAGGTGGTAAACGGCCTACAAAATCTATGCCCCACATATCAAAAATTTCACATTCTAAGTAAAAAACTTGGGGCATTTCGTCCCGACGGGAAAGGTTACCTGACCGTTGGCAACAGTTGCAAATGCTTACAAATTGTTAAGCGTCCTTGAATAAAGTAGTCCAAAAGAATCCTACTTTAAGGGCTTTACGTGCAGTCCGTTTGGCTTGATAATGTCCGCTTCTTGGTCCTTCGTGGCAATGTCATAGTACATTTAGTCCTTCATCGTTCTAAATACATCTTCTAATTACTTAGTCGGCACAGACTCGGAATAAATACGGGTCTTTCCAAAAGTAGTTTTCAAGTCAGAAAAGAATTTCCTCTTTTCTTGAATTGTAAAAGCTTTTGGAAGGACTCGGGCTACTAAATAGTTAGCCAAGTCGGCGAACCAAGGAGTATAAGAGTTTGTTACCTTTTCGAGGGCAAGGATTCTTAATTCAGGGAATTTATCTTCGATGTTGGCTTTCATGAGTGTATCTGTTGCAGCATTCTCTAGTCGAGAAAGATGATCGGCTGCTAAATTCTTCACGCCTTTCTTATCTCGAATCTCTAAATCAAATTCTTGTAATAAGAGAATCCAACGTAATAAACGGGGTTTTGCGTCTTCCTTAGTTAGTAAATATTTTAAAGCAGAATGATCCATAAAAACAATAACTTTCGATAGCATTATATAATATCTAAACTTATCAAATGCGAATACAATCGCCAGTAGTTCCTTTTTCGTAGTCGTGTAATTGGTTTGTGTGGATGTGAGAGTTTTTCTTACATAATATATAGGAGGAAAATATTTCTCTACTCGCTGTCCTAAGACAGCTCCTACCGCATAATCACTCGCGTCACACATGATCTCAAAAGGAAAGGACCAGTCTAGGGCTACTAAAATAGGAGAGTTGATAAGTTTGTCTTTAATAATGTTGAATGTTACTAATCATTCGCTATTGAATATAAATGGGGCTTCTTTTTCTAGTAAATGAGTTAACGGTATAGTTATTTTAGAGAAATTTTTATTGAACCGTCTATAGAAACCTACATGGCCTAAGAAACTTCGAATAGATTTTACATTTGTTGGAGGAGGAAGTTTTTCAATTATTTCTATTTTTGCCTTATCGATCTCGATTCCCTGGGAAGAAATTTTATGACTGAGAACTAAACCTTCGCGGACCATAAAGTGGCATTTCTCCTAGTTCTCACTAAATTCGTGTCTTCATAGCATTGAAGAAAACGAGCGAGGTTATCTAAACACATATGGAATGAGTCTCCAAATACTGAGAAATCATCGATAAACACTTCCATAACATCCTCTACTAACTTGCCGAAAATAGCTAGCATACATCATTGAAATGTAGCTGGCAAATTACAAAGTCCAAACGGTATTCGCCTATAGGAGAAAGTACCAAAGGGGCAAGTGAACGTAGTTTTCTTTTTGTCTTCAGGGGCTATAAGGATTTGTAAATACCCTGAATAGCCATCGACAAAAAAAATAATATGAGTGACCCGAGAGTCGCTCTAATATTTGATCCAAATAAACGGCTGTGGAAAGTGATCTTTACGTGTGACATCATTTAATTTTTGATAGTCGATGCACATCCTCCAACCCGTAACAGTACGTGTTGGAATTAGTTCATTATTAGTGTTTGGCACTACCATTATACCGCCCTTCTTAGGGACGACTTATACGGGACTAACCCATGTGCTATCTGAGATTGGATAAATAATTCCTGTGTCTAATAATTTCATTACTTCAGCTTTTATGACATCCTTCATATTAGTATTTAAACGTTGTTAAGGCTGGATAGATCTACGAGGGTTATCTTCAAGAAATATTTTATGTGTACAAAAAGATGGGTTGAGTCCTTGTATATCAGAAATTTGCCATGCTAATGCATGGCGATGTTGTTTTAACACTTCTATTAATTCAGACGTTTTCTTATCATTTAATTTGGCAGAAATGATAACAGGGAGTTTAGATTCGGCTTCAAGGAAAACATATTTTAAATGTCCGGGAAGTGTTTTCATCTCGAGGGTTGGTTGTTTTTCATACGAAGTTGGGGTTTTTAGAGTTGTAGAAGTTAAGGATATAAAAGGTTCTAAAGGGTCATCGGTAGGAATTTCTTGTGAAAGGGGTAACTCTGCTGAGTCCGATTCTTCTACAGTTATTGAAAGTAAATCAGAATAGGGAAAACCATTTTCCTCAAAAGAGGCTTCCGCAAGATAGCAGGAATCGTCGTTTATTAAAGGATTTTTCATAGAGGGATCTATATCGATAGTAACCTCGTCATCTCCTACTCGTAAGAGAAGTCTACCATTACTTACGTCTATTATCGCGTAAGAGATTGTGAGAACAGGACGATCGAGAATTATGGGAACATTGGTGTCTTCCTCTATGTCAAGTATAACAAATTCTACCGGGAAGATAAACTTATCTATTTTGACCAGAACATCCTCTACTATCCCTATTGGATATTTAATAGAATGATCTGCTAACTGGATGCTCATTTTAGTTGGGTTGGGGTTACATAATCCTTGTTTCTGAAAGAGCGAGTAGGGCATTAAATTTATGCTTGCACCTGAGTTTGCTAACACATTTTTATTAATAGATTACCGAAGAGAAACGAGATGGAAAATCATCCCGGATCGTTTAATTTTAGGGGTAATTATGTAATAAAACGGCTGAACAATCGGCATTAAGGAAAACTCTCGAAATATCTGCGAGTTTCTTTTTATTTGAAAGTAGCGCTTTTAAATATTTTGCGTATTTAGGCATCTGTACAATTGCCTCGTAGAAAGATATATTTATTTGAATTTGTTTTAGCATTTTTAGAAAAATTTTATACTATTCATCTTCTCGCTCATCTTTTAATTTTGAAGGATAAGGTATAACAACATGAGGTGGAACAATTTGCGGGGGTTTAGGAGGCAGAGACGTAACAGGAGGTGGTGTAGGAGGGCTAACGTTAGTTTCTTTTTCTACCCTAACAGAAGGTGGTAGCTCCCTGCCACTTCGTAGTTTGGCAGCTTGTCAACTTGGTGGGTTACTAGAATGGATAGTTTCCCGTAGATTTGGTTCCATATTTCTTGGAAAATTGCCAGGTTTGCGTTCCTATAGTATTTTTGATAGTAGTCCAATTTGTGTTTCTAAGTTTTAAATTGATCCGGTCAGGTTCCGGATATTGGAATCATTGATACTGAAATATTTCATGAATATGTATTCTATCCGGGTTGATCTAAATTGGTGCGGTTGTGGTGGTGGTGTCTGTGGTTGTGGGGGTTGTGGGGGTTGTGGTGCAAATCCAATTGGATTTGCAATCTAAGGGCGTTGAGCATTATTGGGGTTGCTCTACGAAAAATTAGGATGATTCCTATATCCTGGATTGTAAGAATTATTATTATTATTCGGATTATAGGAGGGTCTATACGAGTTCCCCAAATAGTCTACTTCTTCATTATTATTATTAGTTGAATTAGGCAAATTCCACGATGTAGAGGCGGAGGAAGCACTCCTCCCTACCATTTGCCTAGTCAGATATTCTACTTGGAGAGCTAAGTTTGAAAAGCAGTCTAGCTCATAGAGCCCAGCTTGTTTAGGGCATGACCTCGGCACGTTCCACTGGTACGCATTCATGTCCATCTCCTCAAATAGGGTTTGAGCAGCCTCGGGGGTTTTGTTAATAAGCGTGCCCCCAGCGGCAGCATCAATGGCTTGTTGGGTCTGAGTGTTAAGACCGTTATAGAATGTATGTACCTGGATCCAAGATGGCATCGCATGATGTGGACAGCGACGTAGGTATTCCTTAAAACGTTCCCAAGTCACATAGAGAGACTCGGACTCGCCTTGTATAAAGGAAGAAATATCTGCACGCAGACGTGCGGTTTTTGTAGGTGGAAAGTACTTTGTGAGGAATTTCTTGGTCATATCAGCCCAAGTGGTGATAGATCCTCTAGGGAGAGAAGCTAGCCACTATTTGTCTTTCGTTCGTAGCCAAAAAGGAAATAAGCGAGGACGGATGACATCATCAGTGATGCCATTTATCTTAAATGTGTCGCATATTTCTGAAAAGTTGGACAAGTGCGTTTTTGGATCTTCGTCGGGCAATCCATCGAATTGAACGGAATTTTGGATCATTTTGATTATACTCGATTTAATCTCGAAGTTGTTATTAGCAATTATTGGCCGAAGGATACTAGACCCGATGTCATCTAAATTGGGTCGTGTATAATAAGACATGGTCCTTTGGGGGACCACCTCTAGCATTTTGTTGTGGCTTTGCTGCCATTTCTTGTATGTGTGCAGTGCCTACGGACTCTTTCAGATTTTATACTAGCTCTTGATTCAGAGATCGGATGCACCTGTGAAGGGTGCGATCGATTTCAGGATCAAATTCAAGATTTAAATCAGATGGAGTTCTGCGGGACATACACTAAAAAAGACTTTTGATAAAAATAAAAAATAAAACAAATATATAAAAAGTAAGTAGAACAAAAATAAGTTACAACAACTAAGTAAAAGACAAGTATATATAAACACACAAATACAAACACACGAAAAGAATTAAAACAGGAAAATAACTAAAAATAAGGTTTTATATAAAATAGGTTTTATAATAAAAAGAAGTTTTATTGTAAACTAGTTTTATAATAAGAAAAGTTTTATATAAAATACTTTAAAATAGTATGTTAGGTTTTTGATAGAATTTGTTAGTGGTTAATAAAATTGTTAATAAAAAGTTAGGTTTAATAAAAACAAAGTTTTTAATTCAGTGAATTTTATGTTTGTTTTATTTTTATAAAAACTAAGGTTTTTAAATAACAAGAAAAGAAAAGATAAAATTAATAGTGTTCTTTTATTTTCAAATATTAACACAAATAAACGAATCCCCGGTAACGGCGCCAAAAAGCTTGATAAGTAAATTTTTATTTAAAGATAATAGATTCGATGTTATATAATCTTTTACGTATATATGTCTATCTCTTTTTTACTTACTTATATCATGTAGATTAAGGCAATAGTACCTATCACATAGGAGTATAGTATTTTGTAGAAAATATCAAGGTTGTGTTTTTCCTAGGATCGGTGTTAATTATTCTACTTTTTAGAACGGACTATTATCTTATCGAAAAAACGGAGTGGAGTTTATATTAAAAACAAAAGACAGAAAAATATAAATACGTGGTTTTATTAAGATAAGGACTCATAAGGTAGTCCTTGATTTTAGAATTACTATGAGAGAATATTAATTCACCTATTAAAGAACAACTCTATTTCTTGATTACCTAACTTAACGAGAGGGTCCCTTTGGTAGCATCACTGACTCGAATGTACGATCGGGGAGGCTTGCGTTTAAAATGGGTTAACTTTAGACGTAGTGTCTCTTCACCTGGTATATGATCAACTAATAGTAAACCGTACTTAAAATAAGTTAAACGTAGAGTTGAAAATAATATCCAGACTAGAGCTCATCTTGATGGTTATTTTCTCCACGCTAACGCGTGTTTCCAATTGATGAGGCAAGTGTACTTATCGTTTAGAGTGTAGAATCAAGTGTAGTATATCGACTCGGGGCTATCGAGTACTTGTACTCACAAGGAAAGCTACTATCTTATCAGAAGAAAAGTTTGTTTTTGTTGAACAGAAAAAGAAGCGTTACACTAATAAAGAGAAATTCGATAATTAGGAAGCTAGCACTTGATCTAGAATCCCCTTGGGCTAAAATAAACCTTCTTGAGAAATAAAGCAATGCGAGTTCTTAACTACTCACTCGACCATGAAGGTTCCTAAAGTACAAAAGAGTCTTTTTCGAGCTGATGTTTTTGACTAACCTTAGGTTGATCGATTAAGATCTTTCGGCCAGTCAAAACCCCTTAGCTTTCTTTAGGAGGTGAAACCCACTATTGGATTTGAATCCAATCCGGAAGATTTACGTCATCCTCTCTCGAGGAGTGCATTCAAGTCCTTTTATCTTTGAGTGATCTCCTCATATCTGCAACCTCTCGGTCATTTAGGATATGTATCTTAGATCGATGATCATATCCGCGTAATATGAATTCGACAAAACAAAAATCAAAGATAAATCGTAGCGAGTAAGATTAAGAACAAGACATTTGATAAAAAGAAGAAGAGTTTATTTTATTCCAAGGTTAATCAAGATCAAGTGCTAAATGAAAATTAGCTACTCATCATTAGTGAAATATAAGATAAGGTAAGGAAATACATGATGAAAATAAAAAGAAACTTGAACTGAACTTAAAGAAAAGCTAGGCTAAATAAAGGAAATTACAGCAAATTAAAAGCAGTAAACTACAAGACTTCAACTCCCAAACATTCCTCCTCAGCATCTGAAGTTGTTTGGAAACTATAGGAAAATTTTCTGTTTAGTTACGCCCTAGGTCATGCCCGTGACCTTGGGCGTTTCAGGCTCAGAACCATCGTGTTGAAAACCCGAGAACATTGGAGGAGAAAACCGCCAAAGTCTGTTAATTGATGGGTCATGCCCCTTGGTCACGCCCGTGACCAAGGGCGTGTCAGGGCTATTTTTGGAAAATGGCGGGAAGCTGAAAACTGCGGGAGTAAACTACACTTGATAGAGGTATCACGCCCCCTATTCACACCCGTGACAGGGGGCATGTCTAGCTGCATTGGCATTCTGGCGGCAACGACACGAACGACGAATTAAATGGCTGAAAATGCACTTGACACGCTCTGGGTCATGCCCGTTACCCAAGCGTGTCATTTAAATCTGACGTGGCAGCGACTAACTGTCTTCCACCGGCTGGCACGCCCACGCAAGGGTATCACTCCTATCTGACACGCCCAAGAAGAGCGTGTCGAAGGGCGTGTCGAGCTTCTTCGACTACTGGTCGACGATTTGATTTGTCGTTCATCGCTCGCCTGCATTATGCCCCTAGTCACGCCCACGGAGGGCATGTCAACGGGCGTGTCTAGGCAGAAAAGAGGAAAAATCCAATTTTGCTCAAAAAATTCTATAATTTAGTCCTGTAAGATTGAAAATAATTTTATTAGAACAAATATATATAAAATATAAAAACTAGTTAATTATAAACTTATTATTATAAAATTGTAATATAAAATCTAACTATTAATAGGAAATATTGAACTAAAAATAGAAATAATTAGAGTTATCAAATACCCCCATACTTATCCGTTTGCTAGTCCCGAGCAAACAACTTCCTATAGGGAGTAGAAAAATTTTAAAAGCTAGAAAAGAAAATTGAACCTAAGGAGTAAAATGCGAAGTCTTATGCCTATGCTTGTAACTATTTTTGTAGAAAAACTTACTCAGCATACAAATTAGGTTTTTATTTTTCTTAAAATGTGTTTCCACTATTATTTTTACTTTTAAAATGAAAATCCGGTAAATCTTAAAATTATATTTAGGGAGAGTGTAGCGTGTGTACTAAGATAACATTGCACGAAAGAAGATCATGATACCCTCCTAATAAATCCATCAATGTCGATGGCCAAAGGCTTGCCCTTTCACACTCTCGCCACGACACTAGTCTAACTTATAAACATAAATCATTAGGACTTAATTAGGTTGAAATGTAGGCTTAGGTTTTTGGTGAGGATGGTCAAAGATAAAAATGATGGCTACTCACACCAAAACCTAGAGAAAGCTTGCACACAAAAAATTTGTTATGGCTTTAAGAATGCAGCCAAATCCATGTCCATTTGTATTTTTCTTATATATTATTTTCACTCTCTTATCATGTTAAAATTTTTTTCCTACCTCTTCATTTTTTTCTTAATAAATCTTTTTTCTTTATTTTGAAGAGGAGAGAAGAATAAATCAACTCTTTTTTTATAAGAAACGAGCCACCAAAAATGAAAAGGCTCCTAATTACTCACAGACCTTGTTTGTATATCTATGTTCAAGCTTGGTTTTAGGTGTGCAATTAGGTGGCTTTTTAGGCTTTGGTAAAATGCTTGGTGGATCTAAAAAAAATAATAGGGTAATAGGCTCAAAATGGCTTAACAACGATAAAAAATTTAGGTACGAGTACAAAGGCTCAAACTAGCCAAAAGAAGTGCCTAAATCATATTTATGCTAATGAGTCTAACTTATGCAAAGTCTTGAGAATAGTTAGAGGACAAGTTCTAGACATCGAGAAAGAATAACTCTTTCTTGATTCGCAAATTATCTCTCTAGCATACTTCTACTTACTCACCAAAATTACTTTAGATTTTACCGTTTTTCAAAATTAATGTAGAATAAAACATTTTCACGCATTTAGAAAAATGAAAATCTAATTATATGCTGAATATTTAGATCTACATAAAATTCTACTTACACGTGCACTTGACTAGAAACACAACATGACCATCAGTTTTACTCGAAAATTCAAAATTCAATTAAAGCATTAAAATTCTCTAAACACTATAGATAAGTTGAATTACTAAGAATTTTGCATGTGAATAAATATGAAAATAACGACTTCTCTAATTAAAAATTAAACTTAATTTTTTGTTATTTCTTAGACTTCCTGAGCTATACCCTGTGAAGGGCTCTCACCGGTACTAGGATGTAAGATGGGGTGATATCCCAAATGTCCCTTTCTAAGAAATTTAATTTTCGATTTTCTCATTTTATGGTTTTTTAATTTTTGAAAAACAAAATTCATGACAAAAATAGAATTGTTTGAAATTTTTGATATGTAATTTTTTTTTTGAGTTTAAAATTTTTTTTTTGTGGTTATTTTTTTAATTTTTTTTTTAAAAATTTTTTATGTTTTGCTTGAGAAATATCACTCCCCCATACTTAAGTAATACATTGTCCCCAATGTAAAAAAATTTAAGAAAAGAAAGAACAGGAGACTTCCTTGAGAATACCGAATTAGCATCAAAAGATACCTTTAAGGTAGGAGCAAAGCAAAACATAGAATTTTATAGATTTTTTTGTCAAAATTAAAAAAAATACATATAAATAATGATACATATACAGAGAGGCGACCCTCTACAAGTCCAAAGAAATGAAAAGGCAGCTACCCCTGGTTAGGAGCGTCCCCGGGCTGCTGATAGAAAGTCTGCATGTTCGCGAACTCGCGGGTAATATGCGCCATGGAAGAAGTATGGTTTTGCTCGAGCACGGCAAAGCGCGCATCAAAAGAAGCGAAGTGACCGTCAATATGAGTTTGCATCTGGTCTATGCGAGTGTGTAACAATCCAAATTGCTGATCCCAATAATTTGGATGATCGGGCGCTGAAGCAGAGTGCAGCGGTGGTGGCAGAATCTGAGGAGAATGATGAGTACCGCTGGTACCGGCACCAAGATCAAGATCATGATCCCCGCCACCAACGAACTGGGGAATAGCCTCAAACTCGCCTTCGCGTCGGCATGCTAGGCCGAGAGCCTGAAGGGTCGGGAACTGAAGAGCCTTCGGCATTTGCATGCAAGTGAGCCGCAGAAGAGCATCCCAAACGCCGGTCTGCTTGGCTAGGAAAGTTATGAAATTCCCACCATGCACCGTTCCCAATCTGACATTTTCGGCCTGGTGCCGAAAGAAAATGGCGAGCATGTAACCAAGGTTGAGTGGGACCTGGTGAAACATACTATATAAGTATAGTAAGTCCGCCCGATTCACAACGCCGTGGCTATCGTCGCGTCCGGAAAGAGTAAAAGTGAGAAGGTTGTGTAGAATGCGCAAAGCGGGGGAAATGAGGTGGCTACCCTTGGATTTCTTTAGGGTGTTGGGGGCGGCATTATTACTGATTTCCGACCAAAAAGTGAGGAGGTTGATGTTGGGAGGGAAATCAGATTTGAGGTCGGGGTAGGCGGGGGAAGTGGAAAAGGCCTCCGAGAAAAATCCCATGACGACATTGAGTTGGCGGATGGTGAGCTAATGAATCATCCCACCCATGCAAAAGATGATGAAATCATCATGCGCAGCCCAGCGGAACTCAAAAGAGGCCAAGAACTCGATGGTGAGCTCGAGGAAAGCTGGCTCAGAAATGGAGAAGAGGGGAGCCCATCTCGGGGTGGATAGAAATCCCTGAACTATTTCTGCCGCTCCGAAGGTGGCAAGGATTGCCCAGTCCAAGATCCGGAACACACCAAAGGGTTTGGCGCGTAGTCGCTCGCTCCGATCTTGTTGGGTAGCATTGTCGAAAAGGAGCATAGCTTCTGCCGATTCGGGATTGGCGGGGTGCTCGGAGGAAGAAGCGGAGGAACGAGGGTGGTGGCGAGGCATGGTGAGAAAGAGGGAAGAAATTCAACCACTAGGAGAGGGGAAGAGAAGGTTTGAAGGCTGGAAAGTGTGGAGAGAAGAGAAGAGAAAAATTCCTATTTATAGGAGTTTTTGGGTCGGTCATGCCCCCCTGTCACGCCCGTGACAAGGGACGTGACAAGCTCGGGTCAAAGGGAAAAGGAATCCGAGGCAGACTGTCTCGGATTCGGGGGACACGCCCCAGAGTCACGCATGCGACTCTCAGAGTCACGCCCGTGACTCTGGGCTTATAGGTGGTATCCAATGTCCGTGGCAGGAATCCGAGGTACTGGCCTCAGATTCTACAATCACGCCCCAGTGTCACGCCCGTGACAATGGGGCGTGTCGGTCAAATTGGTCACATCAAATGGAATCTGAGGCAGACTTGGTCTGCGGCTCGGATACCTACGACACGGGAATAACACGCCCGTGACCATGATGGTCATGCCCGTATCATGTCCGAAAGATGGACGGGAAAGCCAAGAGAGGAGTAACCTCATGCGGGTTAGGCTTACAACGCCCTGAACACGCCCGTGACCCAAGTGTCTCGCCCGTGTGTACGAGAAAAAAAACAGAATTTTTTTTCTTATTTTGTTCTTTTATATATTCTTTTCTTTTTTTGCTTTGTTTTTTGTGTTTTTCTTCTTTTTGAAGATCCACATAAAAATAAAATAAAATTTACCGACATGAAGAAATACGTAGACTTGACGCTCGTCCCGAACCGATCGTCAGGCATCGATGTCCTTCAAACCTGTAAAAACTAAAAAAGAAAATTAGAATAAAAAGAAAGGTTAACCGTTGGATGTCTCCCACGAGCGCTTTGTTTATGGTCGGTGAGCTCGACCATAGTGGTGTGCGCGAACTAGGGGTTTGACAACATTATGTTGTCCAATTGTGCATTACTATTGTCACCGGAAATAAATAATTTCAGCCGGTTCCAATTAACTTTAAAGTCGCCTCCTTCCGGGTGCGAAATAAGCACAGTCCCGTAGGGCCAAGCTGCCTTTACGATATAGGGGCCGGACCAACGGGACTTAAGTTTACCCAGAAATAAGCACAAGCGTGAGTTATAAAGAAGGACTTGGTCACCCGGTTGGAAGTTCTTTGGGTGCTTAACTTTCTTATCGTGATAAAATTTGGTGTGCTCCTTATAGAGTTTATTATTCTCATAAGCGAGGAAGCGCCACTCATCGAGCTCGTTAAGTTTGAATTTACGAAGCTCGGAGGACAAATTCTCATCAAGATTTAAAAATTTAAGTGCCCAAAAGGCACGATGTTCAAGCTCAACCGGTATATTGCTTGCTCTCCCATAAACCAATCGATATGGCGTACAACCGATAGCGGTCTTGTACGCGGTCCGAGAAGCCCATAGAGCATCATCAAGCTTGACCGTCTAATCCTTTCTACTAGAAGAAACCATTTTTTCTAGTATACGTTTCATTTCAGGGTTAACTAATTCTACCTGGCCACTTGTTTGAGGGTGATAGGGGGTGGCTAACCTATGTGTAACGCCGTATTTAGATAAAACCTTAGCGAATTGTGTGTTACAAAAGTGGGTGCCCATATCACTAACTATTGCCCGCGGTGTTCCAAATCGTGAAAATAGTTTTTTAAGAAATCGAGTCACGACTCGGGCGTCATTAGTGGGAAGGGCTTGCGCTTCCGCCCACCGTGACACATAGTTGACCGCTACCAAAATATATTTATTTCCATAGGACATTGGTAGCGGTCCGACAAAGTGGATCCCCCATAAATCAAAAACTTTTATTTCTAAAAAAGAATTTAAGAGCATTTCATCACGGCGGGAAATATTACCTGAGCGTTGGCATTGTTCACAATGACTTACATGGGCATGAGAATCCTTGAAAATTCTTGGCTAATAGAAGCCTGCTTCAAGTACTTTCCGAGCCGTCCGATTAGCTTTATAGTGCACACCGGCGGGTCCCTCATGACAATGCTTTAGAATTTGGGCGCCTTCCTCATGAGAAAGACACCTTCACATTACTTGGTCCGCACAAACACGAAAGAAAAAGGGATCCTCCCAAAAATAATTTTTCAAATCGGAAAAGAATTTCTTCTTTTCTTGATAAGAAAAACCGTTCGGGAGGAATCTCGCAACAAGGTAGTTTGCGAAATCGGCGAACCATGGAGTGGGGAGAGTAATTACCTTATGAATGGCGAGAAGGCGCTCCTCGGGGAAGGTGTCGTCAATGTCCTCTTCTATAAGCTCCCCCGAATTGGGGTTCTCACCCCGCGAAAGATGATTAGCCGCCATGTTCTCCGCTCCTCTCTTGTCAAGAATCTCCAAGTCAAATTCTTAGAGTAGTAAGATCCACCTAATCAATCGTGGCTTTACATCTGTTTTTGTTAGTAAATATCTCAAAGCAGAATGATCGGTAAAAACAATAATTTTGGACATGATTAGGTAGGAATGAAATTTATCAAATGCGAATATAACAGCTAATAATTATTTTTCAGTGGTAGTATAATTTTCTTGTGCGGCTGTTAGTGTTTTGTTCGCATAATAAATAGGATGAAAATTTTTATTTATGCGTTGTCCTAAAATCGCACCTACGACAAAACTAATAGCATCGCACATTATCTCAAATGGAAGTTCCCAATTGGGAGCGATAATGATAGGAGCGTTGATCAATTTTTATTTAATAAGAGAAAAAGCACGGAAACAATTTTCATCAAAAATAAACGACGCATCTTTTTTTAATAAGTGTGTAAGGGGCTTAGTGATATAAGAAAAATCTTTGATAAACCGTCGATAGAAACCGGCATGCCCTAAGAAACTACGAACGGCCTTAACATTTGACGGAGGAGGTTGCTTTTCTATAGTTTCAATTTTTGCTTTATCTACCTCTATGTCGTTGCTAGAAATTTTATGGCCTAAGAACAAACCTTCCCGCACCATAAAATGGTACTTCTCCCAGTTTAAGACTAGGTTTGTGTCCTCACATCTTTGGAGCACACGAGAAATATTTGCCAAACATAAATCAAAAGAATCTCCAAAGATGGAGAAATCGTCCATGAAGACCTCCATGATATCCTCCACTAGTTTGTCAAAGATCGCTAGCATACACCTTTGGAAGGTTGTCGGCGCATTGCTGATGGTTAAAACGCCGGCTCTTATTTAAGTGTGAAAGTGGAGGTTTTTATTTATAAAAAGAAGAGCGTTTTGTTTTGTTAGAAACCGAGTTTTAACGAGAGGGAGGCAAGTGCACCTATCGCGTGTAGTACAGGATATTCCGGTGTGGAATATCGGGGTCGTATTGTTCTCGGGGCCGGCTTAGCTATATCTACTCTTTCCCTGAAAGCCTATTATTCTACCGATAATATTTTAGATGGATTATATAAAAAATGAAATGGCGAACATAAAAATAAAAGTAATACAGAAAATGAAAGCAGGAAATAAAGTGCAGAAGGCCGACGAAGAACTCGGCGCGATAATATCAAAAGAGAATTTGAACTAAAATAACTTTTAATAAAAAGAGATCCTAACTTTCAAATTAATTAAGGCGGAGACTCGGCCGTGGAGGTTCCAAAGGAATGAGCTCACTTATCTCTAGGACTATCGCTCACCTGAACGCTAAGACTATTCGACCAATCGCTAGACCGACGAAGGATTCCTCTTAACGCCCGCATTACGCTGAGAACCCCGCTATTGGGTGGGGAACCCAATCCGGTAGAGTCACGCGCCTCCTCTCTCGAGGGTTAGCACGGAGCTCTCTTTACCCAAGGGTGATCGGTCCATACGTGCGGCCTCTCGGCATTGCGTATGGATAACGGAAATAGTGCCCGCACATCGATATGCGGTCCTACGCGTCGTTAACCCGGGGCAAACCTTAAGAAATTTAATTAAATAGAAAACAGGACCTTTAATTATTTAAAGCTGCTTTATCTGTCCCAATGCTCTTCGATATTGAGGGCTAAGGGCGGTTAGCCACTCATCGGAATGGGGACACTTACGCTAGAAAGCGATAAAGAAAACTGTAACGAAAACAGGAAATAAAGCAGTAAATGAAAGCTGAAAATTGCAAGTCCTACCCAAACGAGTAGGACTGAAGAAAGCAGTAAATGCGAATCCCGGCTCGAGCGAGTGGGCGGGGGTAAATTTATCTCATACACGCACACACTCTACAGAAATTAAAATCACACACACGCACTCTACAGAAAAGTAAACACACACACACACACACAAAGTTTTCCTACTCAAATGAGTAGGAAGAAAATGAAAGCATTAAAATGACGAGTCCTACTCAAATGAGTAGGCGGGAAATGAAAGCAGAGCGTCATTTAACTCTTAACGAGTAGGAGAAAATAAATGCATACGCACACACTCTACAGAAATTGAAATGAAGCAATAAAATCTAGCTCATACACGCACGCACTCTTGCAAAAATAAGAAAAAGCAAAGTGACTGAAAAATTAAAACGACTGCATTTCTACCGCTAAAATGCGGTAGAAATGCATAAAAAGAGAAAATAAAAATTAAACGGAGCGAAAAGTTTTGCAAATAAACGCAAAATGGAAGTTGGCGAAAAATTAAAACAAGTGCATTTCTACCGCAAGAATGCGGTAGAAATGCATAAAAAGTGCAAATAAAAATAAACTGAAGCTAAACGGGTGCGGAATACGAAAATAAAATGGGCATTACAACGGCTAGAAAGTGCGATAAAATCCTAACTGAACGAGTTATAAAAGCTATAAAAAGATGAAAACATAAAAAAGCACGAAAAAGGAAACGAAAAATTACTTAAGTTAGGGCGCAACCAAATGAGATTCATGCTAAGCAAGAGAGAAAATAAACTATTTTTATAAAATAAAAAGCTATTACAAACAAAGGGAGGGGGGAGAAAATTCTCTTACATAGCATGGAATCAAAATGGGCAGCACCATCTAAGTAAAGTGGCCAAAAAAGGAGACAAGAATCTCATACAGCAGCTGCCTTTATATAGGCAAAAATTCGGGTCGGTCACGCCCTAGGTCACGGGCGTGACAGGGGGGCGTGACAGTACTATTCATGAGCTGAGTGGTGATTTGACTGAAGCCTTGACTTCGGCTGGAAACGTGGCGGTCACGCCCCAGGTCACGGGCGTGACAAGGGGGCGTGATAGGGAGCTGGAGCTGTGGAGTTGACGGGAGCCTTGACTTCGAGGCGATCCACGTGGCGGACATGGGCGTGATAAGCTTGTCACGGGCGTGACAGGGGGGCGTGACCCGGACAGCTGGCATTTCGATGTCGGCAGCGTTGACAGTTGACGGAGAGTTGCGTGCCGACATCGACACGGGCGTGACCAGTCTTGAACACGGGCGTGCCTGGGGCGTGTCGGGCTCGGAACATTAAAATTAGTGAGTTTGGACTGGCTGGTTGAGTTGATAGCCTGACACGCCCGTGTCGGGGGGTGACACGGGCGTGACAAGGCCAGAAAATATTTTTTCTGCAACAATTAGAAAACAAAAAAAAAGCTAAGTTAGAAAATAAAAAATTACAAAAAAGAAACAATTTATTAAATAAAACAAACTAAAAAATATAAAAATAAACAAAAATGACTTAAATAAAATACGAAAATATAGGTATATTTACAACACATCAAATACCCCCATACTTAAGCTTTTGCTATTCCAGAGCAAAAGTTGGAGATGAACCTATAAGGAATTAAAAAGAATCCTAAATTTAACTACCGCTTGATTTAATTGTACGAAAGATCGAAATGAATTTCCGGGGTCTCGGAATTAAATCTTAACTTATGAAAATGTTAAAATAGAGGAACCGTTTCAAAAAAATACTTGTAAATGGAAAAAAGAGAAAGCGAAAATTATTTTGTTAGGTTAACAAAAATGGATTGGAATTATCGAAAAAACTTTAGCTAAAAAGAAATTGATAGGAAATAATTCAATTTAAAAATTATGCTCTCAAAAAGTTTTAGATTAATTCTAGAATCATGAAAATTGAATAAGTGGATTGGCGGTTATGAAGAGGGCTTTGATTTTTTGAGGCGAGGTAATTTTTTTCTCGAACCTCCACATTTTTTTCTTTTTGGATAATTAGGAAAATGAAATCTTATTTTCCTAACTTATAATTTTTCTTTCTTTCTTCACAAAAAATAATAAACCCAATGTATATGTATAGGGGTAATGAATTTTATCCTCTTACTCCGTAACATATAATCTTTTTAAAATATTGGGCGCCTATGTTTACGGGACGAAATCTTATCCCCATTGACACAAGATCTTTTAAGGGTGAGTGGGGAATCATACTAAGTAAGGCATGAAAAAAACGGTGGAAGGGATAAATTTCTAAAAGAAAACTAGAGTTTAATAAAAAATCTCGAGAGCAACCTTTTTAATTTGAACGTTCCTACGTTTCTAAAAGCATAAGTAGAAATAATGTAAAATCCATAAATGTTATTTTCTAACATAAAAATGTGCTTTATTTCAAAAAATAAGAAGTGAAAATGAGAAAAACAAGTTCCCTATAATAAGAAAAAGCCATAAAAAAATTCTTTAAAATCTTAACCCCAGAAATTTAAGTCTATCGAGCTACAATTAAAAAACGAATAGTAAATAAAGAATTAATTAAAATTTGCTTATAAATAAACTCGAAACGATTATTTTGGAGAGCAAAGAGGTTAAGAAATAAGGGATTCGAATTATTTATTACAAAATATTTTTTTTTTGATTTTTATGAGTTTTTTCTAAATTTTTTTTTTTTTTCATATTTTGGTGTTTTTATCATTTTTTTTTGGAAATTTTTAAAGGTTATGCCAATTTTTTGAGTTTTTTGAGTTATATAAATTTTTTGAATTTTTTATTGTTCGGAAATATTTACAAGAGGAGAGAAATTTTTACAAGAAAGGAAAGAAAAGGGGAAAGAGACGAGAATATTTACAAAAATATTTACAAAGTAAAAAAGGGATCGCCCGCGAACAGACTCTTATTTGTGGTTGGTTCGATGAGTCGAACGTCGCGGAGCGATGATTCATTTTTTTTGAAATTTTTTTTTATTATTATAATTATTATTATTTAAAGGATGAAAATATTTTTTGAAATTTTTAATTTTTGCAATTTTTTTTTTTGAATTTTTATTTAGTGCTTGAAATAAAAGGACAGAAAATAGGAAACCCCCCCCATACTTAAGTCCAACATTGTCCCCAATGTTGCACTAAGTATGAGAACGAGATAGATATATAAATAAATATGTACAAAAAAGGTAAAAACAGGGGTTTAGAAATCTTCCCTAAACCGCGTTCGGGGAAGCCCGTTAAGTTTGACCCTGCAAAAGTTAAAGAGAAATAACAAAAATATAATATAAAAAACGAAAAAGAAAAATTCGGCGAAAATGGTGCGGGTGATAGGGGGTGCAAGTGAGTGTGACTCGTAAGCTAACGTCTTAGCTAGGAGCGCGACCGATATGCGATCCCCTAGCGCTCACAATTGCGAAGCGCGCCGAAACGACAAAATAAATACATAATTAGTGAAATTTTTTGTTTTATATATTTTTTCTTAGTTTTTTTTTTTGAATTTTTAGATAAGTTTATTTCTTTAGTTTTTTTTTTGAAAATAAAAATAAGAAAATAAGAAAATAAGTTAAAAGCAAAATAAAAATGAAAGAGATATATAATTTTTTTTGAATTTTAAATTTTTTGGATGAAAAGAAAGATAAAAAAAAAATTCATCATCATTTCATTTTTTTTTAAAGTTTTTTAAGTTTTTTTTTTTTTTTTTTTTAGTTTTAAAGTTTTAAAGTTTTTAATGTTTTTAAGTATTTGATTTTTTTTTTAAGTTTTAAATTTTTCTGAATTTTTTTTGTTTGTTTTAAAGTTTTTAAATTTTTTTTTTTTGATATATATATATATATATTTAAAGTATTTATTATTAATATTAATAATGATATTATTATTATTATTAATATAAAATTTTTTGTTTGATCAAAATTTTATATATATATATATATATATTAGTAGAAATAAAGGGTAAAATTAATAGGTTTCAGGAATTCAAAATAGTAAGACGATAATTTCCCCGGCAACGGCGCCAAAAACTTGATGGTTAAAACGCCGGCTCTTATTTAAGTGTGAAAGTGGAGGTTTTTATTTATAAAAAGAAGAGCGTTTTGTTTTGTTAGAAACCGAGTTTTAACGAGAGGGAGGCAAGTGCACCTATCGCGTGTAGTACAGGATATTCCGGTGTGGAATATCGGGGTCGTATTGTTCTCGGGGCCGGCTTAGCTATATCTACTCTTTCCCTGAAAGCCTATTATTCTACCGATAATATTTTAGATGGATTATATAAAAAATGAAATGGCGAACATAAAAATAAAAGTAATACAGAAAATGAAAGCAGGAAATAAAGTGCAGAAGGCCGACGAAGAACTCGGCGCGACAATATCAAAAGAGAATTTGAACTAAAATAACTTTTAATAAAAAGAGATCCTAACTTTCAAATTAATTAAGGCGGAGACTCGGTCGTGGAGGTTCCAAAGGAATGAGCTCACTTATCTCTAGGACTATCGCTCACCTGAACGCTAAGACTATTTGACCAATCGCTAGACCGACGAAGGATTCCTCTTAACGCCCGCATTACGCTGAGAACCCCGCTATTGGGTGGGGAACCCAATCCGGTAGAGTCACGCGCCTCCTCTCTCGAGGGTTAGCGCGGAGCTCTCTTTACCCAAGGGTGATCAGTCCATACGTGCGGCCTCTCGGCATTGCGTATGGATAACGGAAATAGTGCCCGCACATTGATATGCGGTCCTACGCGTCGTTAACCCGGGGCAAACCTTAAGAAATTTAATTAAATAGAAAACAGGACCTTTAATTATTTAAAGCTGCTTTATCTGTCCCAATGCTCTTCGATATTGAGGGCTAAGGGCGGTTAGCCACTCATCGGAATGGGGACACTTACGCTAGAAAGCGATAAAGAAAACTGTAACGAAAACAGGAAATAAAGCAGTAAATGAAAGCTGAAAATTGCAAGTCCTACCCAAACGAGTAGGACTGAAGAAAGCAGTAAATGCGAATCCCGGCTCGAGCGAGTGGGCGGGGGTAAATTTATCTCATACACGCACACACTCTACAGAAATTAAAATCACACACACGCACTCTACAAAAAAGTAAACACACACACACACACAAAGTTTTCCTACTCAAATGAGTAGGAAGAAAATGAAAGCATTAAAATGACGAGTCCTACTCAAACGAGTAGGCGGGAAATGAAAGCAGAGCGCCATTTAACTCTTAACGAGTAGGCGGAAATAAATGCAAACGCACACACTCTACAGAAATTGAAATGAAGCAATAAAATCTAGCTCATACACGCACGCACTCTTGCAAAAATAAGAAAAAGCAAAGTGACTGAAAAATTAAAACGACTGCATTTCTACCGCTAAAATGCGGTAGAAATGCATAAAAAGAGAAAATAAAAATTAAACGGAGCGAAAAGTTTTGCAAATAAACGCAAAATGGAAGTTGGCGAAAAATTAAAACAAGTGCATTTCTACCGCAAGAATGCGGTAGAAATGCATAAAAAGTGCAAATAAAAATAAACTGAAGCTAAACGGGTGCGGAATACGAAAATAAAATGGGCATTACAACGGCTAGAAAGTGCGATAAAATCCTAACTGAACGAGTTATAAAAGCTATAAAAAGATGAAAACATAAAAAAGCACGAAAAAGGAAATGAAAAATTACTTAAGTTAGGGCGCAACCAAATGAGATTCATGCTAAGCAAGAGAGAAAATAAACTATTTTTATAAAATAAAAAGCTATTACAAACTAAGGGAGGGGGGAGAAAATTCTCTTACATAGCATGGAATCAAAATGGGCAGCACCATCTAAGTAAAGTGGCCAAAAAAGGAGACAAGAATCTCATACAGCAGCTGCCTTTATATAGGCAAAAATTCGGGTCGGTCACGCCCTAGGTCACGGGCGTGACAGGGGGGCGTGACAGTACTATTCATGAGCTGAGTGGTGATTTGACTGAAGCCTTGACTTCGGCTGGAAACGTGGCGGTCACGCCCCAGGTCACGGGCGTGACAAGGGGGCGTGACAGGGAGCTGGAGCTGTGGAGTTGACGGGAGCCTTGACTTCGAGGCGATCCACGTGGCGGACACGGGCGTGACAAGCTTGTCACGGGCGTGACAGGGGGGCGTGACCCGGACAGCTGGCATTTCGATGTCGGCAGCGTTGACAGTTGACGGAGAGTTGCGTGCCGACATCGACACGGGCGTGACCAGTCTTGAACACGGGCGTGCCTGGGGCGTGTCGGGCTCGGAACATTAAAATTAGTGAGTTTGGACTGGCTGGTTGAGTTGATAGCCTGACACGCCCGTGTCGGGGGGTGACACGGGCGTGACAAGGCCAGAAAATATTTTTTCTGCAACAATTAGAAAACAAAAAAAAAGCTAAGTTAGAAAATAAAAAATTACAAAAAAGAAACAATTTATTAAATAAAACAAACTAAAAAATATAAAAATAAACAAAAATGACTTAAATAAAATACGAAAATATAGGTATATTTACAACTCATCAATTGCATAAACACATGGTCATCCTTCGATAAATGAAGGTGCCAAACAGACAAGTGAAGGTTGTTTTCTCTTGGTCTTCAGGCGCAATTGGGTTTGGAAATATCCCGAAAGACTGTCTAGAAAACAATAAAAAGATTGCTCGGATAGCCGTTCAAGGATTTGGTCAATGAATAGCAAAGGAAAATGATCCTTACGGGTTGCATCATTTAATTTACGATAGTTGATGCACACCCGCCATCCAGTAATAGTTCGAGTAAGGATTAATTCATTTTTATCATTAGGTACTACCATTAACCCTCCTTTTTTGGGCACCAATTGGACCGGACTCACCCAAGAGCTATTCGAAATCGGATAGATGATGCCCGCATCTAATAATTTAATTACCTCGACCTTGACTACCTCCTTAATGTTAGGATTTAGCCGGCGTTGAGGTTGAATAGGTTTGTGAGCATGTTCTTCTAATAAAATTTTGTGTGTGCAAAAAGAGGGGTTAATCCCTCTTAAATCTGTGATCTTCCACGCAATTTCGTGGCGATGACGTTTTAAAATAAAAAATAAAGTAACGTGAAATAAAAAAATAAAACTGTAAAGTACTTAGAATTAAAATTGAAACATTCTATTTTATAAATTTAAAAAGTTATTACAATTTTCTACAAAGCTGAAAAGAAAGCAAAAAAAATTACAACTTACAGAACTTGGAATACTTGAAAGCTATTACCAGTTCTTTATCAGAGAGCTGGGGAGTCCTAACACTTCTTAAGGAAGCTACTGGTGTTCGAATAATTTTACAAAGCTCTGCCCCTCTATTTATAGAAAAAAATTTGAAACGATACGCCCCTGAACACGGGCATGTCGGGTGGGCGTGACAAGGTCACGGGCGTGTCGGGCGGCGTGTAGGGATACGTGTCGAGCTGGGCTGAACTTTGAATAGAACTTCATCAGGTCACGGGCCTGCAGAATTGGGTCACGGGCGTGTCTGGCAGTCGGTTAATCCGGCGGCACGGGGCGTGGCGACAGCGCGGCATCTTGCTTGAAATAGGCTAACACCGGTGCGGGTCACAGGCGTGTTTGATTGGGTCACGGGCGTGGCGTGGACGTGTCCATCAGCTTTTCCGATTTTCCTAAATAACAAAAACAGAAAATAAAAGGAATTAAACAGGGCTGTCACGCCCTAGGTCACAGGCGTGGCCTAGTGGCATGACCTAAGTAAAAATACAAAAATTCAGAAAAACTTAGAAAATAAATATAAAACATAAAAAAATAAAATATAACAAAAATAATTAGTTATATATATAAAAACTAAGTTTTTATTTATAAATATTCAAAATTAATACTATCCAAAATTGTATATTTTTATACTTATCACTTGCCAATGCTTACGTCAATGATAGCTCGGGAGGTGGCAAGGAAGGGTCGTCCAAGGATCAAGGGAACCTCGATGTCTTCTTCGATGTCCAATATGACGAAACCCACCGGGAAGATGAATTTGTTGACTTTGACTAAGACATCATCCACTATCCCTAATGGGTACTTAACAGATCTATCGGCGAGCTTGATACTCATGCGTGTGGGGTTGAGGCTACCAATTCCAAACTTCTTAAATAATTAGAAGGGCATTATGTAACACCTCTACCTGTCAAGAAGAATATATTAGAGTGTCCGGTCGGGGCCCCACACCATATTCCACAAACAGGCGGAGACGCTACTAAATAATATCATACAACCTAACGAATCCTAACACAAAGCCTTCTAGCGGAAGCTTCATGGTTGAAACCTTGAACTCAAGCAAAACAAGAACTGTCCACTAACAAAATAGGAATGTACACAACAAAAATATCTGGCCTTACGGCCTTACAAATTTCTCTTAACAAAGGTGTGGTTTACAGACATCGGCACGCAGGCCGACCACACATGAACAAGAAGAAACAAAATAAAGCCTTCGAGGGCAGCAGCGTAGCTTGGGCTTCAGCCCGCTAAGTCCCGCTTGGACTAGCACCTCCTGCACCTGCAAGATCCAATCCACCAAGCGGTGGCAAATAGGGCAACGGTCAGCATTAAGTTGACAAATTATAACGACCCTACCCCTAGCACGGGGCAGCGGAATTCCATCCCTGCATAGCATTTTTCCAACAGTATGTATAGCAAACCACGCAAGATGTGCATGACCGCACAATCAATACATACCACAAATGCCGGCACGACGGCCCGACGCTCTGTGCATTTAGGGCACATTCGGGTGTACCGGAAACACCGGATCCCACCAATGAGCATTTAGTCTGGCACGCAGGCCCAAGACTCTCATTATGCTACTGACGAAAGCCCAATACCTTGGCGCTCTCATGTCCAGCGTACATAACGCAGGTACGGATCAGCCACCCCCTGTTGCTCAAACCGCCTTTCCACTACCAAGTACATCATACCTGAGGCCACAAATAAAGGTGCGGGTCGGTTTCACCTTTCCTGTTCGGCATGAAGCCCTTTTTATATAGTTGCAGCCCAACGGATCAACACCACACAAAGTGACAACTAACCGTCACAAGAGTTGAACCCAACTCTCACAATTTCCTGGACTTCCTCCAGTACTTCCTGCTGCACTAAGTGACAGGTATGCACCACAGATTGCACACAAACAATCAAATACTCGGAGGCTCCTCCGAATGCAAACAAGCATCACTAATCCAGACCAGCATGTCCAGATGGGCTTCACACAGCATGCCTAGATCCATACTACGATTCCGGACTCTAACAAGGGGGACTTCACATATCTACCCCAAGGGACACTGCAACTCACCGCAGACTCGTGAGGAAGGGTTTTCCCTATGCAAATGTAGGAAAGTAGGACTTCACTTGTCCAAGAAGGAAATCGTTACTCTTGGAATTCGCTTCGGATCCATGGAGAGAAACCAAACGGATGGAAGTCTTGGCAACAGCCTTGCCTTCGGAAATCCGAACTCGGCTCGCAATTTGGACCACCATAGCACCACCGACAACCGGATTCTCTTTCTTCTTCCTTCTCTTGCTCTCCTCTCTCTCATAGCATTTAGAAAGAGAACACACAACTCAAATGAGATTTATCAACTCAAATCCCGGCCTTATCAATCCAGGGAACAACCGAGACCATTGGATCTTGGTCAAAGGAAATGGAAGGCTCAGATTAGCCCAAAAATTGATTTTATTGGGCCGAACATGGGTTGTGACACACCAGTGTCACAGACCGTGTTCCTGAAGCGGTGCACAACCGACTGAAAATATACCAGAACAAAGGTATTAATACGCCCATGTCACCCAGCACACGGCCGTGTATCTAGACGTATCACCCCTATAACAAGACCTTCAAAATCACCCGAGCAGGACACGGCTAAGGCACACGCCCGTGTCCATGGCCGTGTGCCCAACACGCCCCTATGACACGCCCGTGTCACAGGTCGTGTCGCCACTCGACGATCAGCTCTCGAGAACTCGAGTCGACATCTCGAGATAAGAGGACACGCCCGTGTTCCAGGCCGTATACACATGACACGCCCTGAGATACGCCCGTGTCTTAGGCCGTGTCAGCCAACATGAATCCCAATTTTTGCTTTTGATATTTCTGGAGTGTTATAATCCTCCCCTCCTTAAAATAAATTTCATCCCGAAATTTGGATACAGTAGGGAGATAAAAGTATAACACAATATATGATAACGCAATATTGCTACAACATATACAAACGAGCCAACAGGTTACAAAAATAACTCGGGAAACTCGGCTCCTATGGTCTGCTCTCGCTCCCATGTTAGCTCTTCTCGGCCACAATTGTCCCACCGGACTTTGACCATCCCGATCATTTTGTTCCGCAACTGTTTATCTGCTCAATCCTCGATCCGAATGGGCCTCACCTATGTCGTTAGCCCATACTCCACCGACACCTGATCATTCTCAATCACTTGAGATGGGTCTTTGACTGCTTTTCGCAGTACCGAGATGTGGAACACATCATGAAGTCCATTCAATTCCGATGAAAGAGCTAGCCGATAGGCAGCTTCCCCAACTCGCTCCACCACATCAAACGGACCAAGGTATCGCGGACTTAGCTTTTTCAACCGTCGAATCCGAGATACGCCTTTGAAGGGTTTAATATTCAAATAGACCCTGCCGCCCACCGCGAACTCCACGTTCCGGTGCTTAGCATTGTAATACTTGGCTTGCCGATCCTGTGCTATTAGTAGCCTCTCTCGTATAGAGCGTATTGTTTAGTTAGCATCCTCGACTTCCTTTTGTCCCAAAAGTTTGGACTCGCCAGTTTATGCCCAAGCTAACGGTGTACGGCACTTGCGACCATATAGAGCTTAAAACGGTGCCATACCGCTGCTCGCTTGGTAGCTATTATTATAGGCAAACTCCACCATAACAAGATGATCTTCCCATTTCTTACCAAAGTCCAGGGCGCACATAAGGAGCATATCCTCCATCATTCTGTTGGTTCGTTCAGTTTGGCCATCAGTTTGAGGATGAAAGGCCGTACTGAATGCTAACTTCATGCCCAACAGCTGATGGATTAGCCTCCAATCTTTCGAAGTAAATCATCCATCTCGGTCACTTACGATGCTCCGGGGAATACCGTGCAATCGAACAATCTGCTCAACATAGAGCTTTGCCAACATTTCCACAGAATCGTCCCGCTTGTTCGGTAGAAAGTGAGCCACCTTTGTCAACCGGTCTACAATCACCCAGATTGAGTCATTCTTGCGTTGAGATCTCGGCAATCCGTGCACGAAATCCATAGAAATATCCTCAAACTTCCACTGTAGAACCGACAACAATTTCAGGAAACTGCTAGGCCGTTGACCTTCTGCCTTCACCAAAGCACAAGTACGACACTTAGCCACATACTCGGCTATGTCCTTTTTTAAACCGGGCCACCAGAATAATTTCTTCATGTCCTTGTACATTTTTGTGCTGACAGGGTGAATTGAGTACTTTGAAAAGTGCGCTTCATATAACAATTCTTCTCTTAATTTACCCGAACAAGGGACGCACAATCGGCCATCCTTCCGTAATAAACTGTCATCCCAGGAGAATTGGTCACAAAACCCTTCCTTTGCATAGCGCTGGAGACTTTCATCAAACTCCGTTGCCTACCGAACCCTGTCCTCAAGGTCATATTGAACCTCCATCCAGTTCAAGCATTCATCGGCCGAAGAATTCCTTTCAACACAAGATATCTCCAATGCTTCCAACTCCTGGATTAGATGTCATCATATATTCGTAACCAACTTGCCCGCACTAGAGTCCAATGACTCAAGGCATCAGCGACCATATTTCTCTTTCCGAGAACATAGTGAATGTCGAAGGTATAGTCCCCTAGGAATTCAATCCACCTCCATTGTCGCATATTCAAATCCTTCTGATCGAGCAGATACTTTAGACTCTTATGATCTGTATAAATATCTACCTTCACGCTATAAAGATAGTGCCTCAAAACTTTAGCGAAAAGATCACCGCCGCCAACTCCAAGTCGTGGACGGGGTAGTTACATTCATGCACTTTCAATTGACATGAGACATATGTAATCACCTTGACAAACAGCAGGAGAACGCAGCCTAAGCCGCTCCCTGGCGCATCGCTGTATATCTCAAAACCGTCTGTACCACATGGCGACGTCAAAACAGGTCTCGTAGCAAACGATTCTTTAGCTCCTCAAAAGCTCGCGCGCACTCCGGCATTCAAACGAACTTCTGATCTTTTCTCGTCAACATTGTCAGAGGCAAAGCAATCCGAGAGAAGTTCTCCACAAATCATCTATAGTAGCCTGCCAGTCCAAGAAAACTCCTTACTTCGGCCACCGAAGACATCATTGGCCAATCACGAATGACACTTATCTTTGTTGGATCCACCGCTATACAATCTCCACTTACCACATGGCCCAGAAAAGCCACCGACGAGAGCCAGAACTCACACTTAGAGAACTTGGCATACAACTTATTTCTCCGCAAGGTATGCAATACCAACCGCAAATGGTTTGCATGATCTTCCTCCGACTGTGAGTACACGAGGATATCATAAATGAACACAATCACAAACAGATCCAAGTATTCGGGGAACGTTCGATGTATGAGATCCATTAATACCGAAGGCGCATTACATAAGACGAACGACATCACAGTGAACACATAATGACCGTAGCGTGTGCCAAATGCTGTCTTGGGAATGTCACCTTCCCTAATTCACAATTGGTAATACACGGATTTCAAATCCAACTTTGAATAGACGGTTGAGCCTGCTAGCTGATCGAACAAGTCATCGATCCGTGGAATCAGATACTTGTTTTCTCCATCAGCTTATTCAGTTCGCGATAATAAATACATAGCCGCAAACTACCGTCTTTCTTTTTCACAAAAAGAACAGGCGCACTCCAAGGTGACGTACTTGGGCGTATGTATCCCTGCTCCAACAGCTCTTGCAACTAGACTTTTAGTTCGGCCATCTCTTTTGGCGCTACCTGAAACGGCGAATGGGCCATAGGTTTCGCACCTCGCACTAGCTCGATAGCGAAGTCGATTTCCCTTTGGGGGGTAACCCCGGAAGGTCCTTTGGAAACACATCAGCATACTCTGACACAATCGGCACTTCACTCACACTGGCCTTCAGCGCCACCGCCTCTACGAGTGTGAAGAATAACTCCGCCCCCTTCCGAACTGCCTTAATGACTTGGAGAGCAGATAACAACATCCCACTCATCTTTTGTATGCCAATGAACTTGGTCTCTTATTCGGTATTCTTCCCGAGTGTGACCTCTTTTGAAGTGCATTCTATACAGGCACGTTGCTCTGAAAGCCAGTCCATACCAAAGATTATATCAAATTCCTTGATCGGCAATACTAATGTTAACATCTTGTACTCCCGACTCCCTATCTTGACCTCAAGGCCGATAGATTTATCCGCGCACATCAAATATCCGTTAGGTAACAACACCTTTACACTGTCTGACGTGGTCCGTAGAGGTACTCCGATACGAAAGACAAAACCTCAGACATAAACGAATGTGAAGCACCTTTATCAAATAGTGCTCGAGCCGGACAGTCCTGTATAAGGACAAAACCTATAACACCAAAATTAAAAACAAGCACAACACACAATCATACAATAATATTAAAACCTGCGTGCACCTGTGACGACATCGATCTGTTTAATGGCCTCCTGTTGTCCAAGATTGAAGACCCTGGGCTGCGCGTGCGAGGAAGAAGACTCTACCACAGTCTTCCCTTTCTCCGCATAAGACGCTCCCGTCTTCTTGTCACCCTTTGGAGGACCAACTCGGCAATCAAGTGCAAAGTGTCCCAACTTCCCACACGTAAAATAAGCGCGAGATCCATACCCAGATGTCTCTGTCACAGTCGCAGAAGGAGCTTATCCAGTAGACTTGGACTTCTTTCCCCATTTCTTACGGTACCCAAACTTCTACGGACGTGGTGGCTTGAACTCTGGCTTTGTCACAGCCAATGTCCCCTTTGCTTGCCCCCTTTTCATGTCCGTCTCCAAAGATCGAGCCGTACAGACTAAGTCTTGAAATCCCTGACTCACAGAACTTGAGAGCAAATACCGCAGCTCATCTCGCAGTCCCGCATAAAACCTACTAGTCTTACGCTCATCTTCGGCGAAGATTGTACCCGCATATCTTCCCAAACATGTGAACTCATGCAGGTAATAATCCACACTACGATCTCCTTGAGTTAACCGTTGAAATTCCATTTCCATCGTTATCCTTTGCTGCATTGGTAGATGTTGTGCCAAGAACAACTGAGAAAATTCGTCCATCGAGACCTCCGCCAATTGCCTGCCGGCCAAGTGATGCAGTTCAATCTCATCCCACCATAAACGGTCCTCTCCTTCCAGTAGTAAAGTCGCCAACATAGCCTTCTATCACTCCTCAACCTTGATAGCTCTAATGATCCTCTTGATCCTTGTAAGCCAATCCTTTTCTTGGGCCGGTGAACCTTCCCCAGTAAATTGCGGAGGATTGAAGCTCATGAATTTCTTCAATTATTGATCTGCTGCCCGCGGATCAACTACAGCTTCTACCGTTTCTTGTCGTACCCCAGCATGCGTTGGCACCACTGCAGGACGTGCCTGCCCAGCCTGCTGAGCATTCATCACAGCAAGTACTGTTTCCGTGATGAAACGTACCGTTTCAGCGGATGGAGGAGGTGTTGGCACCTCAGCTGGTGCCGCACTTTCTACAGAATGTTGAGGTTCGGATTGACCCGCAACACTTCTGGTCACCTATATGTGTAAAACACACAGTTTAACGACCAAGTAAAACGACAAACATACAAAAAGAATACACAGGTTCAACAAACAAGTGTATTTGCATTCCTAAGTGGACATTCTTTAGTTCAAGTTAAGTGTTATAACGACAACACTAACACGTGCCCGCCACCCCTCAAAAGAATTCGACCACGAATTCGGAAGAGAAAGACCAACAGTCTGATATAAAATTATAACACCTCTACCCGTCAAGAAGAATATAATAGAGGGTCCGGTCTGGGCCCCATACCATATTCCACAAAAAGGCGGAGACGCTACTAAATAATATCATACAACCCAACGAATCCTAACACAGAGCATTCTAGCGGAGGCTTTATGGTTGAAACCTTGAACTCAAGAAAAACAAGAACTGTCCACTAATAAAATAGGAATGTACAAAACCAAAATATCTGGCCTTACGGCCTTACAAATTTCTCTTAACAAAGGTGTGGTTTATAGACATCGAAATACACGCCGGCCACACATGAATAAGAAGAAACAATATAAAGCCTTCGAGGGAAGCAGTATAGCTTGGGCTTCAGACCGCTAAGTCCCGCTTGGACCAGCACCTCCTGCTCCTACAAGAACCAATCCACCAAGCGGTGGCAAACATGGCAACGGTCAGCATTCAGCTGACCAATTATCATGACCCTGCACCTGGCACGGGGCAGCGGAATTCCATCCCTGCATAGCATTTTTCCAACAGTATGTATAGCAAACCATGCAAGACGTGCACAACCAAATAGTCAATACATATCACAAACGTCGGCACGATGCTCCGTGCACTCAGGGCACATTCGGGTGTACCGGAAACACCGGATCCCACCAATGAGAATTTAGTCTTGCACGCAGGCCCAAGACTCTCGTTATGCCGCCGAAGAAAGCCCAATGCCTTGGCGCTCTCATGTCCAGCCTACATAACGCAAGTACGGAATTGCCACCCCCCGTTGCTCAAACCTCCTTGCCTTTACCAAGTACATTGTACCTGAGGCCACAAATAAAGGCGCGGGTTTGTTTCACCTTTCCTGTTCGGCACGAAGCCCTTTCTATAAAGTTGTAGACCAACGGCTCAACACCACACAAAGTGAAACCTCACGATCACAAGAGTTCAACCCAACTCTCACAGTTTCGTGCACTTCCTCCAGTACTTCCTGCTGCACCAAGCGACGGGTATGCACCACAGATTGCACACAAACAATCAAATACTAGGAGGCTCCTCCGAATGCAAACAAGCATCACTAATCATAACCAGCATGTCCAGATGGGCTTCACACAGCTTGCCTAGATCCGTACTCCGATTCCGGACTCTAATAAAGGGAACTTCACATATCTACCCCAAGGGACACCACCACTCACCCCAGACTCACGAGAAAGGGTTTTCCCTATGCAAATGCAGGAAAGTAGGATTTCACATGTCCAAGAAGGAAATCGTTACCCTTGGAATTCGCTTCGGAGCCATAGAGAGAAAGCAAATAGATGGAAGTCTTCGTAGCAGCCTTGCCTTCGCAAATCCGAACTCGGCTCGCGATTTGGACCACCGTAGCACCACCGATAGCCGGATTCCCTTTCTTTTTCCTTTTCTTGCTCTCCTCTCTCTCTTAGCTTTTAGAAAGAGAACCCGCAACTCAAATGAGCTTTCTCAACTCAAATCCCAGCCTTATCAATCTAGGGAACGGCCTAGACCATTGGATCTTCGTCAAAGGAAATGGAAGGCTCAGATTAGCCCTGAAATTGATTTTCCTGGGCCGAACACGGGTTTTGGCACGCCAGTGTCATAGGCCGTGTTCCTGAAGCGGTGCACAACCGACTGAAAATAAACCAGAACACGGGTGTTGACATGCCCGTGTCAAGCCTAACACAACAGACTGAAATTAAAACAGAACACGGGTATTGACATGCCCTTGTCAAGCCTGACACGCCCGTGTCACCCAGCACACGGCTGTGTATCTAGCTGTGTCACCCCTGTAACACGACCTCCAAAATCACTCGAGTAGGACACGGCTATGGCACATGCCCGTGTCCATGGTCGTGTGCCCAACACGCCCTTGTGACACACCCGTATCACTGGCCGTGTCGCCACTCGACGATCAGCTCTCGAGAACTCGAGTCGACATCTCAAGAAAAGAGGACATGCTCTGGGACACGTCCGTGTTCCAGGCCGTGTACACCTGACACGCCCTGAGACATGCCCGTGTCTCAGGCCATATCAGCCAATCTGAATCCCAATTTTGTCTTTTGAGATTTTTGGGGTGGTACACATTAGGTTGATACTTGCACCTATGTCGGCAAATGTGTGCTTGACAAAAAGATAACCAAAGAAACACGGAATAGAAAAACTAACCGGATCATAGATCTTCTTTTCTAAGCTGTTTGTCAAGATAGCAGAGCACTTGGCATTTTGCGTGACGTGCGACAAGTTCTCTAACTTCTTCTTATTAATCAGAAGGTCCTTAAGATACTTAGCGTACTTCGACCTCTCGGAGATTGCTTCGTAGAAGGGTACATTTATGTGGATTTGCTTAAACATTTTTAGAAGCGGGTGTATTGATCATCCTGATGTTGTTTGATCAGTTCAGAAGGGTATGGTGGAGTTCGATTATTTTTAAAAATAGGTGGTGGAGCGAGATCTTTTTCTAAAGCAGAGAGCGGAGTGATAACTTCTTTTTCAGCGGGTGGCAAAATTTTCAAAATGGGAGCGAAGCTTGCCTCGGGCTCTTCGCTAACCATACCAAAAACTTGCTTCCCACTCCAAAGAGTTATAGCTTTCGCTTTCTCTCTCTGGTTGGGCTCGGTATTGGAAGGAAGAGACCCTGTGGGTCGCTCAAAAATAATTTTTGCAAGTTGTCCTACTTGATTTTCTAGATTTTTAACGCTTCCAATTAATGTTCTTATACAAGCGTAATTTGTGGTTATATATTTAGAAAGTAACTCCTCCAATCTTGGAGGTTTTGGATAGTTTTGAAGAGGTGGAGGTGGTGCAGAAAAATCATTTTGTGGTGGCAGGCGCATCGCGTTCGAAGGGTTACTCCACGAAAAATTTGGGTGGTTCTGTAAAGCAGGATTAGAACTATTCAGAAAAGTAAAACAAGGAGCATGAAAATTCGCAGTAGAAAAATTATTAAAAGCATTCCTAGGCATATTGTTAACATAATCTAATTGTTCGGGAGCAAGAGTTTCATATTCCCATATTTTAGGGGCGGAGGCAGCAGTCATCTCCGTAAATTTTTTACTTAAAATTTCCACTTGTAGAGCTAGTTGAGATGCGTTGTCCACTTCAAATATACATGTAGGTTTGTTTGGGCAGGACCTGGGAACATTCCACTGATAGGTGTTCATTTCCATGTCCTCGAAAAGCTCAAGAGTTGCTTTCGGGGTTTGGTGATTTAAAGTACCACCGGAAGCTGCGTCTATCATTTGCTTTGTATTTTGATTTAGCCCGTTTTAAAACATCTGCACTTATAAACATACAGGCAGCGTATGATGGAGGAATTATCTTAACAGTTCTTTAAATCTTTCCCAAGTTTCATATAAGGTTTCAGAGTCTATTTGTGCAAAGGCAGAAATATCGTTCCTAAGTTTTGTAGTTTTAGCTGGCGGAAAATACTTCATAAGAAAATTTTCAGTTAGTTGATCCCATATTGTGATGCTCCCTCTTGGCAGACTCATCAACCATTGTTTAGCTTTGGTTCTTAAGGAGAAAGGAAATAATCTTAGCCTAAAAGCATCATTTGTGACACCATTGATCTTAAAGTTGTCACAAATCTCAAGAAAGCTTGTTATATGCTCGTTCAGATCTTCATCTTGAAGTCCTTCATATTGCACATACTGCTACACCATTTGAATTATGCTAGGCTTGAGTTCAAAATTATTATTAGCTATAGTAGGGCACACGATGCTTGATTCTATTCCCTCTAGATCTGGTCGTGCATAATATGACATAGGCCTATACACGGCTTCCTCCACGTGGGGTTCTTCCATTCTTAAAGTAGAAAATGACTCAGAATCCTTAACCGGTATTTGGAAAGTAGGTCCTTGAAATCGCGATCTTCTCCGAAGAGTATGCTCAATTTCGTGGTCTAAGTCCAAAATATCTGATGGATTCCCGCGGGTCATGCACTAAAAGAATAGAAGATGAAGAAAGAGAAATAAATAAATTAGAAAAAGAGAAACTAAAAAATTTTTGAAATAGATTTTTTTTATGTTTTAACTCCCGAACTTCCCAAGGGCTACCCAATGAGGGGTTCGCAAGGTACTAGACAAGATAGTGGTACTTGATCCACTTTGCCCTTTTCGAGAGAGTTAGGTGGTGTAGAAAAATTGTGAAGTTGCTTTCTTTTAAGAGAATTAAGAAATTTTTTAATTTTTTTAATTTTTTGGAAAGAGGGTGAGAAAGAGAAGAGATAAGAGAAATTGGTTCATGTTTTCAAATTATCAACAAAAGTTGCTCCCCGCAACGATGCAAAAAACTTGGTGATCTCTTTTCACGCTAGAGAAAGTGAGCCAAATTAGCAATCCAACTAGCCAAGTATACCTATCGAACTGTAGCTAGGAGACACAAGTGTCGTATTGAAATCCGGGAATTATTGAGTAAAACTACTCACACGAAAACTATTATCTTATCGAATGATGGTTTTAGGGTTAAGAGAAAGCTAATTGTGATTAAGAAAAGAAATATTGAGCTAAAAGAGAACTACTTGCAGTTAAATAAAGAGCTATTAAAAGTGATCACAACGAAGGGTTAAAATGATGAAATGGAAAAACACTCGATCGAGAATCACCTGGGCAAAAGTTGATTAATAAAATGCGATAATAAACCTAAGCTTAATAGGTTAAAGGTTCTTGACCGTGGAGGTTCCCAAAGCTTGAACACGCTTCTCTCGAAGTCGTTCCCAACTGAGTTTAGGAAGGTCCGACCGAACTCTCATCCAAATCGGAGGCCTAAAGCTTGCTTTATGCGGTGAACCCCACCTTTGGATTTCACTCCAATTCGGGTAATTTGTACGTTTGCCTTTCTCGAGAGGTTCGTGTAACTCTCTTTACTCTTGAGTGCTCACATCAAACTACGAGCCTCTCGGCTAGCTAAGAGTGAAAACAAAGATGGAAATTATATATCGATGATATAACTCCAAAAATGAATAATCAAGAGAAAATCAAAGGCCTAAACCCTAGAAAGAAAAAGTAAATTTAAAGCATCATAACTTAATCAACTCGAACCTAGGATCATCAAGATCGAGTACAAGGAAGTTTAGTTAGTTATGGAGAAGTGGAGGAGGAGGGATTAGTAGAAGAACATTAAGAACACAAAGTAAAAAGAGCACTTTATATTAATGCTAAAAGAGAGTACAATTGGAAATAAGAGATTACAAGTGTAATGAAATTGAAAACCTAAACTAGCATTAACATTAAGCTACTAAAGCAATTACAAAAGCTATTACAAAAGGAGTAAACAAGCAATGATTAAGAAAAGAACTAAAATGAGAAAGAGAGAGAGAGAGGAAGAGCATAAAAAACTACAAGAATTAAAAGGGCTGCACCTCCCCTCTCAACCCAAACTTCATCTAGACACAAGGGGGTACCACTGAATTTATAGAAATTCTCACGGGTTGGTCACGCCCTTTGTCACGCCTAGGGAGGGCGTATCAGGGGGCGTGATATGCATGGAGTTGACCTCGGGCTCTGGATTCTGGCAGGAATGATGATTACTTCTGTACATCGGTGGACATGCCCTAGGCCATGCCCGTGTAGGAGGGGAGTGTAAAGCATGTCAAGTCTCAATCATTGGTCGAAAATCCATCATTTATCAAAAAAGGTGGAACACGGCCGAGGGACATGCCCGTGTTGGGGGGCGTGTCAGTACTGTTGACGTGCAGCAATGAAAAATCTTTAAATGAAGCAGCAGGCTTGGGGATAAGGGTGACACGCAAAGAGACACGCCTAAGGAGGGCGTGTAGGGGGGCGTGTCAGCAGTTTTTCTCAGGATTTGGTCTCTGACAGCAACCTTCCTCGGGATCAGGTTACACGCCCTATGACATGCCCAGGGAGGGCGTGTTTGGGGGTCGTGTTAGGTAATTTTTTTCCAAAAACACTGGAATTCTGCAAAAAGAGAAGAAAACTTTAGTGGCAATAATATATACAAAAAGAGGCCTACAAATAAACATACAAGACATGATTTGTGTAAGACCCCCCTCCCGGAACACAAAACACGGCACGAGAGGGGTCTTATGCCCAAAACAGCCGCCTTGCGGTAGTACTAGCACTCGAGCTAGCCTATACCACAAGACGCCTATTCTGCTGGCTGCAACTAATATCAACATATAACTGCCAATCCAACCATAATAATATGAAAGTCAAATCCACACCAAGCATATGTCCATAATATCATAAATAAAGAAGCTACAGCAAGCTTCTAATATCAGAGTACGAGAACAGAATTGCCCCGAAGGTCTACAACAAAATCTCTCTCTCACTAACATCTGTAACCGACGGTAGCGACGGTACCGTCCCTTCAGGCCCTGTCACCCTGGCCTGGCTGTCCGTCTGCATAGCCTGCTGCTCCACCTGCGGGGTTTCCTCCTAAAAATGAAGACGTAGCAACCGTTAGTCAAAAAGGCTAAGTGGTTTCACATCCGCTCCCCCGGCGACTCCTCGGCACCGAGCGGAGAAAGGAACAGGTACAATATATAAATAACAGTAGTACAACAGGTGAAGTGAGTATACATATTATAAGCAGCAATATCAGTAGTGTATAATAAAGCAGCTCTTATTTTCAAATCTACAAACTACAGCATCAAGAGAGTATATAACTAGAACAGTAAGTAACTCAACTTATATGGATGCCCATACAAGCATATAAGTTGAGGGTCGTTCAGCAGAAAGTAACTCATCGTATAGGAGTGCCCATACAAACTTATAAGATGAGGGTCTTGTGTATGTAATGAAGTGCAATGCGATGTATATAATGTAATGACACACCCATGCTCAAGCACATGCAATCGCTATGTCGACACAGACTTATAGTTCCCACTATTCGAGCAGGTAGCTAACCTCTCAGGCATCAACCGTCGTGGCCAAACGGTGACAGTAGAGCGGGCATCTCCACTACTAGGCTGGTCTCCACACTACCTGGCCTAGGCCTCCGTACGCCTCAACGCTAGGAACACAACAGCGGAGCTCACATGCGTACTACGGCTCAGCGGGTTCTCTCGGGTAATTATGCACCAAGATCCTAGCCCTTGACTGGCCTATAGTATGACACGGAAGGAGCCTCAGAAATGAGCACGATGACCAAGCCCAACCGTTCACTTGGTACGGAAGGAGCCTCGGGACGTGAACACCGAGGACCAAGCCCAACCGCCCAAGGTCTAACTGTCAACTCCTATCGGTGTGACGATTGGTGAGCCCGTAGACCTGCCACACTATCCTTAACCCGGGATTACGACACCGCGTGTCGACTCACACCGCATGCAATTCCACAATTCATGGCATGGAAGGAGCCTCGGAGAAAGCACGAGGACCAAGCCCAACCATCCAACAAATACGGATGGAGCCTCGGGACGTGAACACCCAGGACCAAGCCCAACCGTCCAATTTTATCCAACTCAACCTCATTCCCATTAGTGACAGTCTACACCGCACTTGTTAACTTCCACAATGCTACCCGTAGGGAGACGATACTCTAAGCATTGGACTATCCATTCCCTTCCGTCAATTCATTATACATCAGGGCCATAGTTTAATCATTTACAAATCCTTCCACATGAATTCAACATATTATAGATAATGCGCATAATGGTGATCTACCAAATATAACAAAGCCTTTCTTTCACTTAGGCTTGATTCACATCTCGGCACAGGAATTCAAGTCCTCAAACATCAATCTTCACATTACCTCGGTGATTAACACAAAAGAATTCACCCAACCTCGAGATGAATTGCAACATCTATTCCATCGAATCCAAGTTCATATTATAATCACCTAAAATTGTATGTAATCTGGTCAGCAATTTTGACGGAGGATTCCCGTGGATACGTGTATCGCCTGAAAACGTGCCACCACTCGTTGGAAAGGTAATTTTAAGGGCTACGACTTTTGTGTTTAGTCGAAAGACCAGATCTGGTCACATCATACCAGAAATGCAACTCGAAGTCTGCTGCGTACAGGATACAGAATTCCTGGGCATTAACTCCCAACCGCAGCGGATTCAAACGAACTTTCCTGTGGCTACATGTATCGCATGGACACGTGCAACCACCCGTTGGAAAGTTAATTTCAAGGGCTACAACTTTTGTGTTTAGTCAAAAGCCCAGATCCGTGCCCTTCTTGCTTAAAAATAGCCAAGAAGGTCGCTGCGTGCAGAATACAGATTCTGCACGCATCTTGAAGCGAAGTGAACGGCATTCGTTCGTCTTCCTCCTCAAGCGATTTTCCCCAAATCGCAGCCAGAAGTTCCTCCACCCTTAATCTCCCTCTTGAGGCCATTTCCTCTTCAAGAGACCACCCCTATCATCACTTTGAAGCGAGGGGAGGTTGAAGACGACTAAGCTTTAGAGCACAATCTCTAGCATGGCCTTCCTAGAAAGCTTCATCTCACACATCAAGACTCGTTTGAGTCGATTTCTCGCCTAAGAATAACTATAGATCTAGCACCAAGGGAGAGGGGAGGAAACTCGCTTCATTTTCGGCGTTTCCTCCGTTGCCGGCTATGGATCGCGTTACCCTTCTCCGCGGCATCCTTGCCTTCGTTAGCAGTGTTCTTCCACGGAAATGGCAGAGCTTTTCCTCCAGAATCCGGCTCCGGCGACCCGCGATATCCTCCTCTTCCGCTCCCGTCGGTTTGCACGGTGACGGCTCGGCAGAAGGATCAGACGCGATGGTTAGGGTTTGGTTTACTCCCTTTTTATATTACATATTAGGTTAAGTCCCTTCCGCCATGTGCCACTCTCTAATTGGACAGCCCAAATTAGGTTTCATTTGAAGTGACCGGTCCAAAGATTATTCAGCACGAATCCCGAGCTCTAGTTCGGTCCGCCTGTACAAGCCGGTGAATCGACCTAGGAGCAGAAAACGCACAAGTCAAATTCGGCGGGAATCAGCCAGTGATTCCCGTCGATCGGCGAGTATTGGCGGGTCATTCTCGACGAATTCGTCGAGTATCAACAATGATACTCGACGATTTTCCCTTAGCCGTTTCATCGGACATCCTGTCGCTGTGTGCGTTGAGTATCAGTCAGTGATACTTGACGATCGGTGGGTATCACCGGGTATTCTCAGTGATCGGTGAGAATCGTCAGGCATTCTCGACGATTTTCCCTTAGCCTACTGCAGTTCTGAGTCCGGCGGGTATCGACCACCGATACCCGTCGAATCAGCGAGAATCAACCTCCATTCTCGACGACTGACGGGCATCAACCTCTATTCTCGACGATCGATGAGCATCAACCTCCATTCTCGACGATCGACGAGCATCAACCTCCATTCTCGTTGATTTTTACTTAGCCGAGTTCCCTCATCTCGGCTACTGGTTGGGGTATCCTTGAACCCAACCCTACACTTATTCAATGCACCTGACACCTCACGTCAGTGCACCCCGAGCCCGAGTTGAGTCTCTTGACTCAGAACACGTGCGAGGGGCCTAGCGTGAATTGGGACGTTATAAATCCTATAAATAAAATAAAAAGATTTCGTCCCCGAAATCAGGCTGAGGTCATGGGGAGTAAAGCATACAGAAAACAAAATATGCTTTTAAATAAAATTACCTGAAGCAAACAACTCTGGGTAGCGTCTTTGCATCAAATCCATTGGCTCACATGTAAATTCCTCCTTCCCATGATTAGACCATAGCACTTTTACCAAGGGGACACTTTTGCGGCGCAAGGTTCTTATCTTATTATCAACGATCCGCACCGGCTCCAGTCGCACAGATTTGTCAGACGCCATAGTACCATCAGTTGTGGGGATGTATTGTTTGGGCCGCAACAGCGCCTTCCGAAGCGACGATACATGGAACACATCGTGGAGATTCTCTAGCTCGGGCGGTAGCTCCAGCTGGTAGGCCAAAGGGCCAACCCTTTCCAATATGACATAGGGCCCAACATACCGTGGACTGAGCTTCTTCACTCCTCGCACTCGTGAAACTCCATGCATCGGCCGGATTTTTAGAAACACCTTATCACCCACTTGAAATTCCACCATACGGTGCCTTGCATTGTAATACTTCGCCTGCCGACTTTGAGCCTCCAGCATGCGATCCCTTATTAGCCTAACCACCGCATCAGTGTCATCTATGTACTCAATTCCAATGTCTTCGGGTCTTCATCTTGCACCCAAGACAAGGGGGTCCTACACCTCCTTCCATATAGGGCTTCATGGGGCGTGATGCCAATACTAGCTTGATGGATATTGTTATAGGAGAATTCCACCAAGGGCAAGAGTCTTTCCCACGGTTCTCCCCTATCTATCACACACAACCTCAACAGATCTTCCAATGTTCGGATGGTCCGCTCAGACTGTCCGTCCGTCTGAGGATGAAATGCGGTACTGAAGGTAAGACGTGAGCCCAAATATGTCTGTACCGCCTTCCACTCCTTGGAGGTGAAACGACCATCACGATCCGAAACTATCGTCTTAGGTACGCCGTGATACCATACAAATTGTTCCACAAACATGCGTACCAAGACATCCACATGAGCCTCCTTCTTCATAGGAATGAACCGGGCAACCTTCGTCAGGCGATCAACGATCACCCACACTGAATCATTCCCTGAGCGGGAGCGAGGTAGCCCATGTACGAAGTCCATGGATATATCCTCGAACATCCATTCGGGTATTGACAACGATTGAAACAGGCCACCGGGGCTCCTACATTCCGCCTTCACTCTTTGGCAGGCTTCACAATGAGTGACAAAGTACCGCACATCTTTCTTCATCCCTGGCCAACACATCGTCTTTCGTAAGCCGGCGTACATCTTTGAAATTCCTGGGTGCACGGAATATTGAGAGCAATGTGCTTCTCTCATAACATCCTCCCGGATTCTGCCACCTTTGGGAATGTAGAGTAGGCCGCGAAAGTAAACGAGGCCGTCCTTTAGTGTGTACTCGTCGGTAGACCCGTCTTCGATTAACATTATTGCCGGGGCCAAAGCCGCATCCAATCCTTGCTCCACTCGGATTCGGTCCCGGATATCACAAACTATGCTCATGCTGGACAGGTACTCCGTATATTCCGAAGAAGCCTTAAATATTAAGGTGACGTCCATCTCCTCGATCATCCGTGCCAACTCCATGCTCATCAATCGAGATTCTGGGCTCGAGCCGGGTACTTTCCTACTCAACGCATCGGCTACCGAGTTTGCTTTTCCGGGGTGGTAGTTCAAGGTGAACTCATAGTCGCATAGAAACTCTAACCACCGCCGTTGTCTTAAGTTCAATTCCTTCTGGGTATGGACGTACTTCAAATTTTTATGATCCGAGAAGATTTCGCAGTGGACGCCGTATAGATAATGCCTCCATAGCTTCAAGGCGAACACCACCGCTCCTAGATCCAAATCATGCACCGGGTAATTGATTTCATGCTTCTTCAATTGTCTTGAAGCATAAGCAATTACGTGCCCGTGCTGCATCAACACCGCTCCCAACCCCTGATAAGACTCGTCCGTATAAACTTGAAATCCTTCCTTCCTAGACAGAAGGATAAGGATGGGGGAGGAGGTAAGTCTATCCTTCAATTCCTGGAATGCCGCTTCACACTGGGGTGTCCACTCAAATGGCAGTCCTTTCTTTGTCAAGAAAGTAAGCGGGAGGGCAATCTTGGAGAATCTTTTTATGAACTTGCAGTAGTATCCGGCAAGTCCACGAAAACTCCTCACATCGGCCGCCGACTTCAAGGGCGACCACTCCTTCACGGCGCGCACCTTGGCCGGATCCACAGCTAGTCCTGCCCCACTGATTACATGGCCCAAGAAAGCAACTTCCTTATGCCAGAATTCACACTTGCTAAACTTGGCGAACAGGGCGTGCTCTTTTAGCTTTTCCAGAACTAAGGCCAAATGTCCGGCATGTTCTTCCACCGTCTTCGAGTAGACTAGGATGTCGTCAATGAACACAATGATGAAGACATCTATATAGGCCTCAAACACTTTATTCATCAAGCTCATGAAAGCCGATGGGGCATTGGTGAGTCCAAACGGCATCACTGTGAACTCATATAAGCCGTACCTTGAGCTGAAAGCCGTTTTCTGTATATCATCCTCCTGTATTCTCAATTGGTAGTACCCCGAGCGCAAGTCTAGCTTGGAGAACCAATGCGCTCCCACCAGTTGGTCGAACAACTCATCGATCCGAGGTAACGGGTAGGTGTTCCGTACTATCAGTCGGTTGAGTTCACGATAGTCTATACATAAATGCAGGGTTCCATCTTTCTTCTTGACGAATAGAACAGGGGCTCCCCAAGGGGACGAGCTAGGGCGAACAAACCCTGATTCTACCAACTCTTGCAATTGCACTCTAAACTCCGCAAGTTCTTTTGGGGCCATCTGATAAGGGGTCCTGGAGACAGGCTTAGCTCCTGGTACAAGCTTAATCTGAAAATCCACTTCTCTATGCGGGGGTAACCCTGGCAGTTTCTCGGGAAATACCTCAGGGAAATCCCGTGCTACCCGCACATCCTTCACATCTAACTTCATCTTTTTTAGTTCGAATCGTATCATGTAGACTTCATCCCCTCTCATATGAGCTTTCAAGGTCTTGATTGAGGATAACAAGATTCGTGGTGCGAAATTTATACCTTGGAAGACTACATCAATATCCTCATGTCTCAAATAGATACGCTTCTCCGCACAGTCGATTCTCGCATGGTGCCAATCCAGCCACGCCATACCCAGGATGAGGTCGAACTCTGGTATTCTCAAAATTGTGGCAGGGGTATCAAAGGTCTTTCCCCCAATGGTTATCTCTAACTCACACTTCGCGGTTGCCGTCATCTCAGACCCGTCTGGTAGGTGTACTCTTCGAGCAATACCAGTGAAATATTGCACTCCGTGTTTATCTTTGATGAAGTCTTCAGACACAAATGAATGTGAGGCACTGGTATCAAATAACGTATGAGCCGGTTTCCCGCCGACCATCACGGTGCCTAAGTGTCATTAATAATACTCAAGCTAGATGTCTAGTATATCTCAAGCAACTAAAGGATATTAATGGAAGCAAAATGACTAATTCAAAGCATACCTGCAATCATCTCTTGAGGGTTCCGCTCTTGAGTCATGTCTAGGGCATACATCTGATCTCGAGCGGGTCCGGGGTTTCTTCCTCGTAGTCCTCGTCCTCGACCACGCACATACCCTCTCCCCCACGGGGCTGCTGGAGGGAGAGCGAAAGGCGCATCTTCAAACAGTTGCGGGCAGTAGCGTCGAATGTGGCCCGGTTGGTTGCATTCAAAGCACACCCGTTCTTGCCTTCCGCCGTGTTGTTGAAACTGTGGAGGTGGAGGTAATGCTAGCGGTTGTGGAACCGGGCGCTCCTCTCTAAAGTTCTGGGGGAAACGCCCGCCACCCCTCCGATATCCTCTTCCTCTTTTATTGTCAAATCTCCTTATGTTGCTGGGGTCTGCTTCCATCACGCCTTCCGCTTGCCTCTTACCACTTCCCAAGTGGTCTGCTTCCAATCTCGTTGCCATATCAATAATCTCCGCCAGACTAGAGTCCGCTATAAACAAAAGGGCCTGCCTTAGGGGATCTCGCAAGCCTTTGTAGAATCGTTTGGCGTACCCTCTATCATCCAGCTCATAGGAGTCGGCGAATCTAGCCAGGTGCTGAAACTCCCGTTGGTACTCCGTCACCGACATGGACCCTTGCTTAAGTTGCAAAAATCTCTCTTCCAGACCATCCCGAGCGGCCGAGGGGATGAAATGCTCTAAGAGGTCTTCGGAGAATTCGCTCCAACTAATGTCCGTGTACACTCTTCCACGAAAAGTGGAGCCCATGAGGGACTTCCACCACCTTTTGGCATGCATCTCTAAGAGTATCACCACAAGGGTCACCGCCATGTTGTTTGGACATCTTATTCCAGCTAACAACGCTTGTATAGTGTCGAGCCACTCTTCCGTACGCACTGCCGACTCTGTCCCAATATAAGCGGGAGGGGAGAGAGCTCGGAAAATGCTTAACCAACTAGATCCCGGACCCTATTGTTGTACAGGTGTCTGCTGAGATTGGGACCTAAAGGCGTCCAGAATAGCTGTGAGCGTCTGCCCCAGCTCTGATTGTTGGAATTGTGTTGGTACGGACGGGGCGGGGGTGCCCCTTACTGGCTCAACATGTGCTGGGATCTACACATAAGGTACAAACCTAGGGTTAGGTTGGCTAATCTAAGGTTAAAGATGGACAACTTAGTGTTAATTACATATGGGCACACCACTGCTTCCGCTAAGTCAGCTTATCCCCAAACTGACCAAACAAACGGGGGTGGCACCATTGTTAAGTGACTTTCGCCTTGGAGGATCGTAGCAAGCTGATACCATTTGTAAGACCCCCCTCCTGGAACACAAAACACGGCATGAGAGGGGTCTTATGCCCAGAACAGCCGCCTTGCGGTAGTACTAGCACTCGAGCTAGCCTGTACCACAAGACGCCTATTCTGCCGGCTGCAACCAATATCAACATATAACTGCCAACCCAACTATAATAATATGAAAGTCAAATCCACACCAAGCATATGTCCATAATATCATAAATAAAGAAGCTACAGCAAGCTTCTAATATCAGAGTACGAGAACAGAATTGCCCCGAAGGGCTACAACAAAATCTCTCTCTCACTCACATCTATAACCGACGGTAGCGACGGTACCGTCCCTTCAGGCCCTGTCAACCTGGCCTGGCTGTCCGTCTGCATAGCCTGCTGCTCCACCTGCGGGGTTTCCTCCTAAAAAGTAAGACGTAGCAACCGTTAGTCAAAAAGGCTAAGTGGTTTCACATCCGCTCCCCCGGCGACTCCTCGGCACCGGGCGGAGAAAGGAACAGGTATAATATATAAATAACAGTAGTACAACAGATGAAGTGAGTATACATATTATAAGCAGCAATATCAGTAGTGTATAATAAACCAGCTCTTATTTTTAAATCTACAAACTACAGCAGCAAGAGAGTATATAACTAGAACAGTAAGTAACTCAACTTATACGGATGCCCATACAAGCATATAAGTTGAGGGTCATTCAGCAGAAAGTAACTCATCGTATAGGAGTACCCATACAAACTTATACGATGAGGGTCTTGTGTGTGTAATGAAGTGCAATGCTATGTATGCAATGCAATGACACACCCATGCTCAAGCACATGCGATCGCTATGTCGACACAGACTTATAGTTCCCACTATTCGAGCAGGTAGCTAACCTCTTAGGCATCAACCGTCGTGGCCAAACGGTGACAGTAGAGCGGGCATCTCCACTACTAGGCTGGTCTCCACACTACCTGGCCTAGGCCTCCGTACGCCTCAATGCTAGGAACACAACAACGGATCTCACATGCATACTACGGCTCAGCGGGTTCTCTCGGGTAATTATGCACCAATATCCTAGCCCCTGACTGGCCTATGGTATGACACGGAAGGAGCCTCAGAAATGAGCACGAGGACCAAGCCCAACTGTTCACTTGGCACGAAAGGAGCCTTGGGACGTGAACACCGAGGACCAAGCCCAACCGCCCAAGGTCTAACTGTCAACTCCCATCGGTGTGACGATTGGCGAGCCCGTAGACCTGCCACACTATCCTTAACCCGGGATTACGACACCGCATATCGACTCACACCGCATGCAATTCCACAATTCATGGCATGGAAGGAGCCTCGGAGAAAGCATGAGGACCAAGCCCAACCATCCAACAAATACGGATGGAGCCTCGGGACGTGAACACCGAGGACCAAGCCCAACCGTCCAATTTTATCCAACTCAACCTCATTCCATTTAGTGACGGTCTACACCGCACTTGTTAACTTACACAATGCTACCCGTAGGGAGACGACACTCTAAGCACTGGAATATCCATTCCCTTCCGTCAATTCATTATACATCAGAGCCATAGTTTAATCATTTACAAATCCTTCCACATGAATTCAACATATTATAGATAATGTGCATAATGGTGATCTACTAAATATAACAAAGCCTTTCTTTCACTTAGGCTTGATTCACATCTCAGCACAGGAATTCAAGTCCTCAAACATCAATCTTCACATTACCTCTGTGATTAACACAAAAGAATTCACCCTACCTCGAGATGAATTGCAACATCTATTCCATCGAATCCAAGTTCATATTATAATCACCTAGAATTGTATGTAATCTGGTCAGTAACTTTGACGGAGGATTCCCGTGGCTACGGGTATCACCTTAAAACGTGCCACCACTCGTTGGAAAGGTAATTTTAAGGGCTACGACTTTCGTGTTTAGTCAAAAGCCCAGATCTAGTCACATCATACCAGAAATGCAACTCGAAGTCTGCTGCGTACAAGATACAAAATTCCTTGGCATTAACTCCCAACCGCAGCGGATTCAAACAAACTTTCCCGTGGCTACAGGTATCGCATGGAAACGTGCAACTACTCGTTGGAAAGGTAATTTCAAGGGCTACAACTTTCGGGTTTAGTCAAAAGCCCATATCCGCCCCATTTTTGCTTAAAAATAGCCAAGAAGGTCGCTGCGTGCAGAATACAGATTCTGCATGCATCTTGAAGCGAAGTGAACGGCATCCGTTCGTCTTCCTCCTCAAGCGATTTTCCCCAAATCGCAGCCAGAAGTTCCTCCACCCTTAATCTCTGTCTTGAGGCCATTTCCTCTTCACGAGACCACCCCTATCATCACTTTGAAGCGAGGGGAGGTTGAAGACGACTAAGATTTAGAGCACAATCTCTAGCATGGCCTTCCTAGAAAGCTTCATCTCACACATCAAGACTCGTTTGAGTCGATGTCCCGCCTAAGAATAACTATAGATCTAGCACCAAGGGAGAGGGGAGGAAACTCACTTCATTTCCGGCGTTTCCTCCGTTGCCGGACATGGATCGTGTTACCCTTCTCCGCGGCATCCTTGCCTTCGTTAGTAGTGTTCTTCCACGGAAACGGCGGATCTTTTCCTCCAGAATTCGGCTCTGGCGACCCGCGATATCCTCATCTTCCACTCCCGTCGGTTTGCATGGTGACGTCTCTGTAGAAGGATCAGACGCAACGGTTAGGGTTTGGTTTACTCCCTTTTTATATTACATATTGGGTTAAGTCCCTTCCGGCACGTGTCACTCTCTAATTGGACCGCCCAAATTAGGTTTCATTTGAAGTGACTGGTCCAAAGATTATTCAGCACGAATCCTGAGGTCCAGTTCGGTCCGCCTGTACAATTCGGTGAATCGGCCTGGGCGCAGAAAACGCACAAGTCAAATTCGGCGGGAATCAGCCAGTGATTCCCGTCGATCGGCGAGTATTGGCGGGTCATTCTCGACGAATTCGTCGAGTATCAACAATGATACCTGACGATTTTCCCTTACCCATTTTATCGGACATCCTGCCACTGTGTGCGTTGAGTATCAGTCAGTGATACTCGACGATCGGTGGGTATCACCGGGTATTCTCGGCGATCGGTGAGAATCGTCAGGCATTCTAGACGATTTTCCCTTAGCCTACTGCAGTTCTGAGTCCGGCGGGTATCGACCACCGATACCCGTCGAATCGGCGAGAATCAACCTCCATTCTCGACGATCGACGGGCATCAACCTCCATTCTCGACGATCGACGGGCATCAACCTCCATTCTCGACGATCGACGAGCATCAACCTCCATTCTCGTTGATTTTTACTTAGTCGAGTTCCCTCATCTCGGCTACTGGTTGGGGTATCATTGAACCCAACCCTACACTTATTCAATGCACCTGACACCTCGCGTCAGTGCACCCAGAGCCCGAGTTGAGTCTCTTGACTCAGAACACGTGCAAGGGGCCTAGCGCGAATTGGGACGTTACAATTTGTGTATTAAAAACAAAAAATACCCTAATAGTTTAGACTACAAAACGTACTATCACTGACAACAGGATCTACTCCTGGCATGTTCTCCGCTGCCTAGGCGAAGACATCCAGGTTCTTCACTAAGCAAGAGATTTTTTCTACCTTTTCTTCCTCAAGAAGCTCCGAGTTAACAGAAAGTATCTTTTCTTCATCTTCGGCAATTAAAACTCCTTGGGTTGCCTGGGAAGGCTCATGGTGAACTCCTTCCTGGACTTCCTCTTCCCGATCTTTGATCTCTTCTGGGGGGGGGGTATTTCTTCTCAGATGATAACTTGAGTTGTTGGAGGAGAGACCTGCTCGATCATGTTGACTATTTTGACATAGCATTCTCGTGCTTCCCTTGGTTCGCTCCTGACCAGATACTGCTTACCTTCTACTGCAAATTTTACTGTCAAATGATAGGTGGAAACCACTGCCAGATATTTATTAAGAAGAGGTATTCTGAATATGGCGCAGTAGCTGCTTGGCGCATCAACTACTATGAATGATGTAAGCTTTGTTATCCCACCGAGTGTTACTAAGAGCGTAAAATCCCCTTCAACCTCTTTTCTTTCGCCAGAGAAGCCGTAAAGTGGCCCTTCGGTGGAGAGAAAAGGCTTTCCAGATCTCATGGCCTCATAGGCGTTCTTGAATATAAGGTTAATTGAGCTACCAGTATCAACCAAAATTCTTCTGACTGTGTAGATCTCAATAATCGCTCTGATCACGACAACGTTGTTAAAGGGGTTGGCTGTCTTCGGGAGATACCCTGTGCCAAAAGTAACGATTTCACTTGGCGCGACTATAGAATTCATGACCACCGCATGCCGAAAGATCCTGGACAAGGAAGACTTCATGATTGACTCTGCTCCTGCTCCTCCATGAATTTAGAAGAGGTAACCAAGGATGACCATAACGTCTCCGTCGACGCTTTCTCCGATACTGATGTTGCCAAAGTATCCTGCCACCTCAATGTCCTCATTCTCCCAAGAAACCTCAGCCACCTCTTTGCCCTTAGAGGTGGATGGTTTCGCTAGAGCTTCTTTTAGACCAAGGCCCATCATTTTTCCCGCAGTAAGTAGCGGCTCCACGAGCTGTCGAAGGGCTTTTCAATCCTCTGTTGGATGTCCCTTCTCCTTGTCGAATGCACAAAAAAGGTCTGAGTTTCGAGTCTTCCCCTCTATTTTCTGGAATTCTTTCTTGAACTCAGTCTTTTTTTGTAGGATCTGGAGAACCTCGTCCACTGTCAGTCCCATAGTAGCAAGCTCTTCCATGGGACCGTGAATTTGCTGATCTTCTAAAGAGGAGTTACCGCAAATCTGGAGGACAGGTAAGATTCGAGGAGAGACATGAGCGGGGGTGGTGGCCAACGACAGTTCCTGAACATAAAACTGTTGATGGCCTTCATAGGGTCACTTGTGCCGGAAATTCCTCCCCCTATGCACCAGGGGCTGATATTCTGGCAGAGGGTGTCTAGATGCTTGACAGGATGCAAAGGAGTGTGTCGTATCCCTTTTTTCAGCCTTTGAGGTCAAGTTGGACACATATGTGTGGTTGGCATTCTCTCCTTCGATGAAGGTATTGGCCAAGGTGATTAAGTCCTAGATTGTGGCAGGATATTTTGTGGTTTCTTCAAATTTCAACGACCCCTCCGTGAGCCCGTTGACTAAGGCAATCTTATAGAATTCAGGATCTACATTCTTGACCCCTAGCTTTACCTTCTTGAAACGATCCACAAACTATGCTACCGACTCGCTGTCTCCTTACTTGATTTTAAAGAGGGAAGCTGGCCCGTTCTTTTTTTCCTGGAAGTGGCAAATTTTAGCAGGAGTTCCTGGCGAAGCTCGGCAAAGCTGGCGATAGACTGGGGGTACAGTTCATGGAACCATTCTTAGGCCTGGTCGTCGAAGGTGTTCACTAGGAACTTGCACTTCAAGACATCTAACAAGCACCTTTTGGCCACGACATCATCAAAGGCCTGGAGGTTAGCGACTGGATCTGACTCACCAATATAGAATGGCATGCGAGGCTCTCTGAAATTGTTGGGAACCTATTCCTAACGGATGCTATCTACAAAAGGAGACTCTTCAGTTTTAGCTAGAGCGGAGGCCATAGAAGGTAGCTCTAACTGAATGTTCTCTACAAAGTTGAATCTACGGGCTGGACTTCCTCTTGCCGCCTCCCCAAAAAATCCATAAGAGGCGCGTGCTCATCTTCTTGAGGTCATAGGGGGGATACGAGCTAGACAGCCAAGTCAGTTGGCGGTGGCGCTACTACTAGTTCCAGGCGAACTGGAATTTGGCAGAATAGCTCATCTACAGAGGCCGCTCTAGGCTGGTCAAGCTGTTGAGTAATTGCATTTAGTGCCCAGCTTATCGCATCGAGGCACTTGTCAGTCTCCATTAAAGACTTTTGGGCCTCTCTGCGTGATCGATCGAGCGCATCCCACAATTCATCTGATGTGCTTGAGCGATTTTATTGAACATGACGACGAGATGATCGGTGGTGTGACATTTCAGTCCGTTGAGTTCGATAGTTACTTCGATCTGAAGGTCGCATGTTAATGTTGATGCACAAAATGTGCCCTCTAATTATGTCAAAGGGAAAAGGAGGTAAGGGAAACTACAAGTAACGTTTACTAGAAGATGAGAAAAGATAAATAGTCAGGACCACTGATCACAGTGACACCAGACTTCTCCCTCCGCAGCCCGAATGCCTTTCTTGCATCGAGCTTGTCTTGATTGCAAAAAGCTAGTTACAAGGCAAGGAAGGAAAGGGAAGAGAGAAAGCTGGAGGCCGCAAAGTCTGAGATTCTAGTCTACAGCCTTTAATAATTAAGTTCCTAGATCCGAGTCTGCGTGCTTTGGGTGCACCACTTCCCCTTATTTATAGGCTCAGGGGCATGCCCAAACGGGTAGGGCTAACATAACCGGCTACCCGAGGTACAGGAGAACTGGGCAGCGGTGAAGGGAAACCAAAAAAGAAAAGACACGCCTGTCCGTGCAAGAGGGGCACACTGGGCTCGCAGTCTGGAGATTCCATCTATTGCAGCAAGGAGAAATCCTTGCTAGAGGGCCACAGTCTGTGCGGGCTGATGCTTGAGTCCGCCTAAAGAGGAAGCTTGCGGACGGGGTTACTCTAGAGAATTGGTGACCTAGCCGGACTGGATAATTGAGTCCACCGCTGAAGGAGGCTGGTTGTGCTGGAAAACATCCCATTTAGATGACCTGGGAGGACTGGAAACTGAATCCGTCGCTGAAGTTGGATGACCTGGGTACCTTGAACATGTTGCGGATTTTGGGGTTAACAGACAAGATTTCTTACCGTCACTTATTTTCTTTTCTTGCAAGATTTCTGCCCCTAGTCGCTTGTTACTTTTTCACACTTTCATAGTTTCCTTCATGTATTTGATGACTAGTTTTAGTCATCGTTTTTGGGGTAATTTAGTAGCCTAAATTCCTAAGTTTATTTATAATTTTTTTATTTTATGTCTATTTTGTTTTATTTCTCGTTTAATGTCTTTTATGTTATGATATTATAATTTCCAACTTTATTATGTGTTTTGTTCTTATTATTTTATGTTTTGTTATGTTATATTTAGTTTAGTTTTAATGTTTAATATGTTTGTTGTTTATTTTTATGTTTTGTTAATTGTCTTATTTAATGTCTTATTATTGTCATGTTTAGTCTTATTAAATTATATTATATTATGTGATGTTTAGTTTTATTTGTTATAATTATTATGTTCAATGTTAATAAATAATATTATGTGTCTAATGTTTGTTTTTGTCTTATTATTTGTAGGTTCAAGTCCTCTTGACAAATGCAGCCCTTGGAGCAGCCCCTCTACATGATGCAGCCGACCATGATGTTGGAGCGCCCTTCCATTTGGTGCCAACTCGAGCCCACCCTTGGTGCAACCCACAACATGAGCAGCCCACCTACAAGCCTCTACCCGATCCCTTCTCTACATGGAGCTGCCCGACCACCTACCAAGCAAACCCGACCCCACATGGAGAAGCCCCTATAGCCCAACCCGAGCCCTATTCAAGACCACAAAAAATAGCCCATTTATCCCTTTACATGGCCGACCACCCTCCACATTACTCCCCACTCTTTGCCCCTTCTACACACTTCCATTCATACCCCTTGATATTTTATTATTCCTATTAAATTGCATACAATGAATCCTCCCATTCTCTCTCCCCTCATTAAAACTCATGCATGAACCATTTCCTCTTGCTATGGTCGGCCACCCCCCATGACCCTTCCTTCCCATCTCATCTAGAACCTTCTCCCTCTCATATAAAAGGAATCCCTCCCCTCCTTGTTATAGATCTTCTTTTGTAAGCAATTTTATGTTAAGAGTTTAGAGAAAGGTTGGATTGGAGAGAGAGCACTAGAGTTCTAGTGCAAGTTTCCATCTTTTATTGTTATGTATGTTTTTTTGTTGTAATTTCCTTGTTATTGTAATAGTCTTTTTATTAGTAGAATAATATTGCCTTTTATTTCCTTATTGTGTACTTTTTTTTTATAAATCAATGCAAATGAATTTTCTTCATCTTATTATGGTTTTCCTTTCAATCATGCATAGCTAATTTCTCTTAGCCTTTGATCGTGAGGATCCATAAAATGAGATGAGGGTTTCTTTTATTTCATAGTTTTATTTTTGTTTAATTTTACTCGATCCTTCTTTGATTTTTATTTTGTCGACTCCGTATTTACGGTATACAGTAGTAGGCTTTTGATCTCATATTTAAGTAGCCGAGAGGCCCGTGAATGTGAAAGATCACTCAAAGAACGAAGGAGTTGAACGCAACCCTAGAGATAGGATGACATAAATCTTCCGGATTGGAGTCAAATCCAATAGTGCGGGTCACCTCAATAATGCGGCTTTAGGCCTTTTTGACTTGAAAGAGATTTCGATCAAAACGTCTATAAGTCAGGGGATTTAATGCTCTAGCGAGATTATTTCCTAATATTGGATCCGTCACGGTCGAGTATGATTTTCAAATTTAAAACTATGCCTTTTCATCCCTCTCATTTCGTTTTATGGTGAATCTTCGATCGAATGCTATCTTTTTATTATAAGTTTTTTTCGTCTAAAAATTATCTTTTATTTTACTTTTAAAAATTCTCAAATCCCAACAGTTTTTTGGTAGGATAATAGTTCAAGCATGAGTAGCAGTACTTGACAACCTCGAGTTTAAATACAACATTGATGCTACGATTCGACATGTACACTTGCCTGTTCGGGTTATAGCCCATCAAATTTTTGGCGTCGTTGCCGGGGAAGTTCATCAATATTTAGAAAACGCTTTCGCTATTACTTTGGCAAAAATAAAAAAAATAAAAAAAAAATTCATTTTCTTTCTCGTACTCAAGTTTTTATTTCCATTCTTTTCTTCCCTCCATTCTCTTTTGTTTTTTTAGTGCATGACCCGCACGAATCCGTCGCTACTTGTTGATTTGGACCCAAAAATCGAACGCTCCTTTCGGAGACAACTATGATTCGGGGCTTCCACTTCTCAAACATCGGTTGAGGATTCCTACGGTGATTGTAATTTTAATTCTGAAATGGGAGATCCCAACCCAGGAATGGCTCAGCAAAGGACCATGTCCGATTATGCTCGACCAAACCTAGAGGGAACAAAAACAAGTATTGTTCGACCTGCAATTGCAAAAAATAATTTCGAGCTTAAGACTAGCATCTTTCAAATGGTGCAGTAATATGTACAGTTCGACGGATTACAAGATGAAGATCCGAACTTACATATTGCTAGTTTTCTTGAAATCTGTGACACCTTTAAAATCAATGGTGTCTCAGACGATGCTATAAGGCTAAGACTCTTCCCCTTCTCCTTAAGGACCAAAGCCAAACAGTGGTTGAGCTCTCTTCCTAGAGGATCAATCACTACATGGAACATTCTAGTTGAAAAATTTCTTGCTCAATATTTCCCTCCTGCAAAAACTACTAAATTAAGAATTGATATAACTTCTTATTCTCAAATTGCTTTAAAGACCCTCTATGACACTTGGGAGAGGTTCAAAGAACTTTTGAGATGGTACCCACATCATGCTTTGCTTGTATGGTTAGAGGTTCAAACATTTTATAATGGGTTCAAACTTTTGAGACGCTACCCACATCATGCTTTGCCGCTTCCGCTGGTTCTTTGGACCACAAAACTTCGGAAGCCGCTCTTGAGCTTATCGAGGACATAGCGATGAACACCTATCAGTGGAATTCGTCTAGGACTCGGCCATCTAAACCTGCAGGTATCTATGAAGTGGATTCGGTGTCGTAACTGGCACTGCAAGTGGAGATGCTGAACAAGAAGATTTTGGAGATGACTGCTGCCTCCGCCGCTAAGGTATTTGAAAATGTGAATACTGCTGCTGCTGCCGAGAAGGTGGATTATCTGGGGTACATACCCAGGCCTGCTCAAAATAATTCTGCCAATAATTTTTCTACTTTTTCTAATTTTTCTGCACCTCCTGGTTTTAATTCTTCTTCGAACTCTTATCACCCTGGATGGCATAACCATCCTAATTTTTCTTGGAGTAATAATGCTAATGTCGTACGCCCACCGCACGATTTTATACCGCCACCACCACCACAACAAAACCAAATCTTTCAAAAACCTTCCCCTTTGGAAGAGATCCTTTCTAAATATATAAGCTCGAACAAAGCTAATATTAGAAGTCTAACTGGCTCCGTGAAAAGTTTAGAAAACCAGGTCGGGCAACTTGCCAAGGATTTTTCCGAGAGACCACCTGGAACTCTTCCCTCGAACACTGAACCTAACCCAAGGGAGCACGCAAATGTGATTTCCCTTCGGAGCGGTAAGGATATTAACGAGCCCACCACAAGGGAAGAGCCAAAGGTGATTGTCCCTCCTACTACAGAAACAATTATCCCCACGGAAATTGATAAATCAACTTTTGGAAATGAAAAATCTACTTTTGAAAAAGAAAAAGATATTTCTATTTTTGAAAAGGATAAATCTGATTTTGGAAAAAAAAATGATGACATTCAAAATGATGCTTCGATTTTTATAAAGGAATTTCTGCCACTTCCTTATCCTGCTCGACTTAGGAAAGAAAAACTAGACGATCAGTACCAACGCTTCCTTGAAATGTACAAACAAATTCATATTAATTTGTAATTTCATGAAGTGAATAGTCAAATGCCTAAGTATGCAAAATATCTTAAGGATTTATTAACGAACAAGAAGAAATTAGAAAATTTATCGCATGTAACCTTAAATGAAGAATGCTCGGCGGTCATCAAAAACTCTATTCTTCCTTAAAAGATAAATGATCCAGGTAGTTTTTCCATTCCATGCATTTTGGTGATCTGTTTGTGAAGCACGCGTTAGCGGATTTATGTGCGAGCATCAATTTGATGCCCTTTTCATTATTCAAAAAGCTAGGATTGGGCACTCTTAGCCCTACAAGAATGAGTATTCAGTTAGCTGATTGGTCAATTAAGTATCCTTTAGGTATCATTGAGGACGTGCTAGTAAAGGTCGATAAATTCATCTTCCCGGTGGATTTTGTCATTCTCGATATTGAAGAGGATGTCGAGGTCCCTCTTATCCTTGGTCGACCCTTCCTAGCCACCTCTCGAGCGGTCATCGATGTTAGTAACGGAAAGTTGTTTTTGCGTGTGGGAGATGATGAGGTCACATTTTCTATCAATCAATCAATGAAAAAATCTTTAAAAATGATGATTCATGCTTCTTTCTTGATGTTTTAAATGAAGATTCTTCACTTTCTCGTTCAAACATCTCTTCAAATGAATTTTCCTCTTCTTTTTCTGAAATTTCTTCATATGATTTTGAAAACACGGTTATGTCATTACAAGCAAATTTTGAAAATGATTCTGTATTTTGTAGAAAAAAGTATGAAAATCTTATTTTTGAAAAAGAAAAGAATTTGAAAAACTCTTATGATGAACCGCCCCATCTTGATTTAAAACCACTCCCTGACCATCTAAAATATGCCTTTCTTGAAAAAAATTCTAAATTGCCCGTTATAATCTCGGCCTATCTTTCTCAATCCGAAAACAATCAGTTGATCGAAGTAATACAAAAGCATCGCCGAGCTATAGAGTGGAAAATTTCCGACATTTCTGGCATAAGCCCTTCTTTTTGTACTCATAAAATATTTTTTGAAAATAATCCTAAGGGTATAGTCCAACCACAACATCGTCTTAATCCGAATATGAAAGTGAAAGTGAGGGGATAAGTTATAAACTACTCTAGAGGGGGGGTGAATAGAGTATTCAAAATTTTATGAACACTTAGTCAGCTCCCTTGGAGTTTATTTGCGGAATAGAAAATCTGATACTTGAACCCTAAGAGCCTAACATAGTGAAGTGCACAAGTGAAGAAGTTGACTGAAATTTCAGTTAACTACAAGCCTATCACAGCACCTAGCAATCCTAGGTAGTTCTATCACAGCCACAGAATAAAATGAATAAACAAGATAACCAGATGAACACAGGATATATAGTGGTTCCCTTTAAATAGGTACATCCACTCTTCTACCACCCTGGTAGGAATCCACTACAGGTTTTTGCTAAGGTGCCCTGCCACCAATGATCTGATTCAGGTAGATCAAACAGACCCTTTGAGCTTTTGATAAGGATGCTCAACCACAGGTTGTTGATAAGGTGCCCTGTCACCAACGTTCACTTTTGAAGAGATGTGAACAAACTCTTTTTACAAAGGGGTTGAGAGGGTTAGATTATCTTCTCTATTTTAAATACAGATTAGAGAAGATTTGTGGATTCTCTAAAGAATCAAAGTCTCCTCCTGGCTCAGTGGAAGTCCAGGGAAAGCCTTTGCTTCAGGATGAAGGAGTTTCAGATAAACTGAAACTAAATCCTCAGAAATCTGAAGACTGATTTTTATCAGGTCTTAAGATTCTGGAGCACTTGAAGCAGATCTTGAGACTTTTCTGAAGTCTTTGAAAAACTCTAAGCAGATTGCTCAGGAGACTTGAGAATGGAAGATGATTGCTCTGGGCTTTTGCTTCAGGAAAACTTTTCTTCTTCTTGTAAAGAGATGTTGAAGAAGTGCTCTGATGATGCTTGAGCGGATGAATAATTTTTCTCTGTGTCTGTTACTGTAACTTTTCTTAGAGCAGAAATCTCTTTTAAATATGTCTTCACGTTTTCCTTTGGAACGGCTCTATTGATTTGAATTCTCGAGCCCTGCAACAGATTATCTCAAAATAGAATATAGCAATAGGAATAGAATGGCCTATTAACTTTCTGTCAGTCCCAATAAGGAATAAAATAAGCGGGAAAGAAATCTCAGCATAAAGACGTACCTTTCTTGGAAATAGTACATAGTACCAACGGCTAGAAAACAGGCTGGAAAGATAAAGTCAACGTAATTTGTATAATAGGACAAAATGCTTTATCAAGAATACTGAATCCCGTAATTTATGTTTGACAGAATTTGTAAATAATTCATTTTGAATTTAAGCCATAATTTTAGCAACAAATAACTTCAGAGAATCTTTCTAACCACAAGCTAACACACTTGGAAATAAACCAAGGAATAGCATAAATATAAATAGATAAAAGCAGACAGAAATCGTCGAACAGGGGTTCGAAGATCGTCGACCTGTTAACAAATCGTCGACCAATAGCAGGAATCTGTCGGACCAGAAATCGTCGACCAGAAATCGTCGACCAGAAAATAGATATCGTCGACTAAAGCAAAAAGTCTGATGACACAGAAATCGTCGAACATCTCATGATGTCGACGATTAAGGCAAAGATCTGTCGAGACAGATATCGTCGACCAACAATGATGTCGACGATTAAGGCAAAGATCTGTCGAGACAGAAATCGTGAAGCTAGAACACGATCGTCGATCTGTTGATGACAGATCGTCGACCAACCTTCAGAGCGTAGTAAGCTAGCTCTGAGATCGTCGACCAACGGTCGACGATAATTGTCTTGACTTCAACGATTCAATAGCCCTGCTATCGTCGATCAATGATCGACGATCGCGAGGCCTCGTTCGACGATAGTCGAACGGAAAAGCCTTAACTACAAAAACACATTCTAAAACTACTAGCCTAAACTCTAGGTCAGTTATATACTGCCCTAGGGAGACTAAGCAAAGTCTAAACATGATCATATATCTTTATATGGATCAAGAGGGGCTGGAAAGGGATTACATAAGCCAAATCACATCTAGGGTACCAACAATCTCCCCCTATTTGGGTTATGTTATCCAATCCAATTTAAAGGCTAAAGCAGACAACAACACTTCTAAAGATTAACCAGAATGATAAAACACAGGCAATACACAGAAAATATAACAAGCATAAATCAGCAAAAATGGAATGTATCAAGCAGATTTATCAGCATGTTTAGCATCAGATGAGTTTTTGGGCATTGCAGCTGGTTTGAAAATAATTTCTCTGTTAGGGTTTGCTGCTTGTCTTTTAGATAGCATTAGATCATGTTCTCCTATGATTTTCTTTTCAGCATAACTCGGTAGAACTGCAGCAGGATGTAGTCTCATGTATTCCTCAGTGTCAAAGGCTTCTGGATTGACTTGAATTCTGCTCAGTTCCTTTTCTCTGAATTCTGACATTGTTGAGTAAGCTGTAGGATCCAGTCCTTGAGATTTGGCTCTCTCCATCATGCTAAGTGCAATAGACTCTTTGAATCTTGCCATAGAGGCAATCCTTTCAGCTTCAGTTTTGTCTGATGGAGAGGGAGGTCTATCAGAATCTGTATGAGCTGCAATCTCCATATTCCTTTGAAGAGCTGTAGCAAGTTTGCTTGAATCGAGAGGAATCTGCACAGTCTTCTTAGGATCAGTTTGAGCATAGAGAGATCTAGGAGGTGCAAGCTCAATGAACTTTTTGAGGGAATTTTCTGAAAAGACTACTCTTTTTCCTTTTGAATCAGCTGCAGCAGGTTTCTTTAAAGAGGAGGAGAGACCTTTCCTGGGAGGAGAAGGTTTCCTTTCTGGGACTAACTTCTTAGGAGAAGGAGGAGGAGAGAATGTAGGTTGTTGATAAGTCATCTCCTTTATTTGTTCTACGGGAGCATTGTCATTTCTTTTATTTCCTTGTCCTGAACCACTTTGGCTTCCCTGGCCTTGTCTACTTCTTCTCTGATAAGATTGAGAGGGGTTGGAACTGGCTGATTTACCAATTGGAGCAGAAGAGATACTTCCAGAGGCTCCAGCACCAGGAGGTGGAGGAGGACCTCTGGGGGGAATTTTTGAACTGGAGAGTCATATCTCTTTCTTCTCTTATTTTCTTTAGTCTGATTCTTTGACAATCTCATCCAGGGTTGGAATTCCTTGCTCTTAGGATCTATTCCCTTCAGAATGTAATAGGGAACATCCTTGTTAGGATTTGTAGTAGAAGGAGCAGGGGCTTTTCTTTTCTTGGAAGCAACTCTTTTTCTTTTCTTAGAGGAGTCCGAATCATCAGAGTCATCATCATCATCATCAGAATGAGATGAGTCTTTCCCAGCATAATCATCAAAGTTTAGTTCAGATGGATCTTTGCAGTAAGTTCAGCTTTGTCTTTCTTTTCTCTTTCTTCTTTCTCTTTAGCTTCTTCAATGGCATCTTGCCAAAGAAGGGCATCCAGATCAACATTTGGAGCACTTTTCCATAGCTCTGATTCTGGATACAACTCAGGAACTGTCTTGGGGACCAGTTCTGCAATAGAAGGAGTGGATATAGGATAGGTAAGGATAGGAGGAGAAAAGATGACAATATCTGCAGGGGCAGATGCTTTCTCTAGAGAGATGGCTAGGGAATCCAGATGATATTTAGCCATCCCTTCAATGTACTCAGAGGCAATACCTTCAGCCACAAAGTCTATAAATTGGTCAATGTTTAGAGTACCTGAACTTGAGTCCAATTCAGTCATCTTGGGAGCATTGTCTGCTCTATCTTGCACATCTTCAATTACTTCAGCAGCAGCATCAGCAGGGATGTTGATGATTTCAGCAGCAGCAGCATTTATGGTTGTGCCTGTATGCAAAGAGAGATAGGTTAACAACCAAGTGGGAACAAGATATTCCCCCCAAGGTGAACAAACAACAGGTAATAGATAGGATTACCTGAAGATCTACACAGGATACCACTTTGCATCTAGGAAGGAGGTTATAATTCCTTCTAGATGATTAGTGACATCGGGGATAGACACCTCTGCAAGGCACAAGAGGAGTGCCATACAGGAAAAGAAAAGGGTATCCTTGACCAAGGGGTCATCAAGGTACTCAGGTCAATAAGGGACCATTTTCTCTTGAGGAGGAGGAACAAAAGGAGGGGATGTGAGTGAGAACTCACAGTCTGAGGAAAGAAATGATTCCAAGTCTTTATCAGACTCAATGGACTTGGCAGCATCAACTTGCAATACTGATGTAAGATCATCAGCAGCTGTGATGAAAAGGAAGGGATAAGAAATTAACTCAAAGATGGAGTTTGAATTAATTAGAATCTTAAATAAAACTATACCATCAGGTTGAGCAGCATCCTTCTCACAAACGTCCATGGGGACTTCTTCATTTTCTTTTTCAGGAACTTCTTTCTCAGAAGCTAGATTCACTAGGGAGTGAATGTCTTTGTTAGATACAGATATCAAATTGAAGTCCTGATTATATCCTTTGGAGGAAGAGTTTTAAAGTTTACCTTCTGGTTCTTTCTCTGAAGTTTCTTGAGGGACTTCTACAGATTCTTGAAGGGGAAGAGAGGAATTGTCCTGAAGGGTCAGGGCATCACCTGAGACCACTTCAACAGACATCTCCCCCTGCATGACTTCAGTGGGGACTGGAGTCATGCATCTTACAGAAGGGGGCTCAGCAGAAGATGAGATGGATTTGATGGCATCAGTGAGAGAGTTGATGGAGGCAATGAGAGGGGCATTGGCAGCCTCAATCATGCTTTGGATGGAGGGAGTGATGAGCTGTACAAGGTGTGCAAGCATTTCAGGGGATATCTGAAATGCTGATGATGTAGAGGTGGATGGAATGGAGGCAGGATGATCTGCCACATGATCAAAGGAATCATGTGGAGATGGGTGATCATCAATATGAGTGTGGGATTCATGTTGAGAAAGGTTTGTGAGGATGGTGGCAGTCACCATGTCAACACTGGCTGAAGCTGCCAGATGATGTGGTGTTGGTGACTGGTGTGGAGATGCAGGTGGAATGAATGATGCATGTTGTGGTGGCACTGCGGGTGTTGTAGAGAGTAATGCAGGAGAAGAGGATGCAGGGGTTGCTGAGCCTTCCCCAGTAAGCGGGAGAGCAGCCGAATCAGCCCTTGTGTCTGAAGAAGGGTTAGGATCAACCCTGGCTGTCTTCTTGATAATCCTCTGAGATTTCTTGAATAGCGAGGGGTCCAACCTCTTGCTAGCATTTACTGCGGAGGGTGCAGAAACGAGCAGCAGGGGTGCTTTCACATATAGAAACACACCCAGTACCCTGGCAAGATTTACCTCTTTCTTGTTGTTCTTTCTCCTGATTAGGTCAAATAGAACTTTCCCCCAGGCTAACTGCGTCCTATTCACCAAAGCCGACATAAGGGCAAACTGTTGCCTGTTGATATTGTCATGCGCCGAATGTTTTCCCAAAATGATCTTGCCCACCAGGTCTGCCAGAAACTTGTATTCTGGAGACAAGTTTATCTTCAGCAGCTTAGCCGGAATCCCTTCGGCATGGCCCATCACAGTGAGCATGCGGCCATATTCCTCTGAGCTTTGCTCATATTCCTCAGTTCCTGTTTGCAGTCCAAACAGCTCAGTCAATACTTCAGGAGTCAGAGTGACCTCCTCGCCATTTAACTTTCCTGACATCGCTTCGTCGCTGGAGGACGAGGTGTATACCCATTCACGAATCTCGGGTATATTAATCTTAGGTGCGGATGACATGAATTTCTTGAGGCCTTGGTCTTCACATAGCTGCAGAATATCTTGGATTGGTTGATCGCATCGGCAGAAAGAGTCGAAGTCGACACAGAAGCCCGTGTCGAACTTCATTCCGAAGAGAACAGCAGAAGGAATCGCCATAGAATTTGAGAGAAGATGGCGAATCGAGAAGCAAAACAGGGGAGAAGAGAATCGCGCGGGGTTAGAGTTCGAGAGCGAATTCTAAGCCAGAAGAAGGAATATGAAAAGACGGAGCGGAAGGACGACGATCTTCAGACCTAAATCGACTATTAGAAACAAATCTGCAATCGTCGAACCCGGAATAAAATCGGTCGTCGAACACAGACCAACGATAGTCAATGTTTGACTAAATCGGTAAACATCGACCGACTACACGCAATTACTACGATCGTCGATCAATATATGATGGTCGACGATTCTCCACACAGCACAGAAAATCTGTCGTCGACCATTGGTCGACGATAGATACCTAAGGAGAGATCGTTGACCAGTTGGTCGACGATTTCTGCCTTACTACAGAACGAGCTGTCGTCGACGATTGATCGACGATAGTTCTGACCTGGTCGAAGATCGTCGAGCAGTCGTTCGACGATTTTAGACAGAAAACAAAACTATCTAAATTTTCACTACTCTGAACCATTAATCATGCCAAGCTGGTTCAGGAAGAACAAATGCTTTTGTTCATCAAGGGGCTTAGTGAAAATATCTCCTCTTTGCAGGTCTGTGGATATAAATTCCATTACTATCTTGTTCTTTTCCACATTATCTCTCAGAAAATGATGTCTAATCTCAATGTGCTTGGTCCTGGAATGGTGCACAGGATTTTGAGCAATTGATATTGCACTGGTACTGTCACACAGAATTTTTGTGTTTGAGTGTGTGTACCCATAATCCACTAGCTGATTTTGAATCCACAGGATCTGTGAACAACAACTAGCTGCTGCTATATATTCAGCCTCAGCAGTTGAAGTAGACACAGATGCCTGTTTCTTGCAAAACCAAGAGACAAGTCTCTCTCCCAGGAACTGACAAGTCCCTGAGGTGCTTTTCCTGTCAACTCTACAACCAGCATAATCAGCATCTGAATATCCAATTAATTCAAATCCTGACTCAGCTGGGTACCACAGTCCTAAGTTAGGGCATCCCTTAAGGTATCTCAAGATCCTCTTTAGGAGAGTTAAGTGAGATTCCTTTGGGTTGACCTGAAACCTAGCACATAGGCATGTAGCAAACATTATGTCAGGCCTACTTGCAGTCAAATACAGCAGGGAACCAACAATGGCTCTATAATTCTTTTGATCAACAGACTTGCCATTGACATCAGAATCAATAACTGCATTTGAGGCCATAGGTGTGCTCATTGATGAAGCATCAGACATTCCAAATCTTTTAACCAGCTCTCTGGCATATTTTGATTGTGAAATGAAAATGCCATCAACACTCTGTTTCACTTGGAGACCAAGGAAATAGGATAACTCACCCATGCTGCTCATCTCAAACTTGGAGTGCATTAGTTCAGAGAACCTCTTGCATAGTTTGGGATCAGTAGAGCCAAATATAATGTCATCTACATAGATTTGAACTAACAGTTGTGAGTCCTTATGATGTCTAATGAATAGGGTTCTATCTACTACACCTCTCACAAACTTGTGTTCTAGAAAAAAATTTGCTAAGGTCTCATACCAAGCTCTAGGAGCTTGCTTAAGTCCATATAGAGCCTTTTGGAGTTTGAACACATGAGTGGGTAGTGTTGATGAAACAAACCCTGGTGGTTGTTCAACAAACACTTCTTCCTTTAAATCTCCATTGAGGAAGGCACTCTTCACATCCATTTGGAAGACCTTAAATCTTTTATAGGCAGCATAGGCTAGGAAAATCCTAATGGCTTCTAGTCTGGCTACAGGGGCAAAAGTCTGATCATAATCTATGCCTTCCTCCTGTCTATAGCCTTGAGCTACTAGCCTAGCCTTATTTCTAACTACTATGCCTTGGGCATCAAGCTTGTTTCTAAACACCCACTTGGTGCCTATGATCCGTTGGCCTCTTGGTCTTGGAACCAAGGTCCAAACTTGACATCTTTCAAACTGGTTAAGCTCCTCTTGCATTGCTATAATCCAGTGGGGATCAAGCTCAGCATCTTTAATGGTTAGGGGCTCAACCTGAGAAAGGAAACAAGCAAACATCACATTTTTGTTGAGTTGATGTCTTGTCTGGACTCCTGCTGAAATGTCTCCAATCACTTGAGATACAGGGTGATCTCTAAGTGTGACAAGATCAGTAGGTTCAACAATGATCTGATCTTCAACAGTTTCAAGATTTACTTCCTCATGTGGAATTTGATCAACTGTTGGAGCAGGTGCTTTAGCTTCAAGCAGATCTACATCAGATTCAGAATCTGAGGAAGCAACCTGAGGAGTTTGTTGGGGATGATTCTCCTGTGTGAGTCTCAAACCTTCCAAATCCTTACTTACTCCTAGGACTTGCACTGTACTATTAGAAGAAGAATCCTTCTCCTTATAGTACATGACTGTCTCATCAAAAGAGACATGTGCAGACTCTTCTATCTTAAGAGAGGATTTATTAAGGACCCTATAGGCTTTGCTTACTTGAGAGTATCCTAGAAAAACTCCCATTGAAGCTTTTGCCTCAAATTTTCTATGGTATTCTTTGTTATTGTTATGAACAAAAGCAACACAGCCAAATACTCTAAAATAGTCTATTTTAGGTTTCACTTGCTTAAGTAATTCATAGGGAGTCTTACCCTTGAGTTTATGTATCAGACTTCTGTTCAATACATAGTTAGCTGTGCTAACTGCTTCAGCCCAAAAGGACAGAGGCATGTTAGCATCAGCCAACAATGTACTTGCAGCTTCAATTAGGGTTCTGTTTTTCCTTTCAACTACCCCATTTTGTTGAGGAGTTCTAGGAGCAGAGAAGCTATGTTTGATACCTTCCTTCTCACAGAATTCTTGCATAAGAAGAGACTCAAACTCAGTACCATGATCACTTCTGATCAAGGCAATCTGAGTAGAATACTCACTCTGTATACACTTTAGAAAATCTGTAAGAACCTTGAAGTTATCAGCCTTAGTTCTCAAGAAGAATACCCAAGTGAACCTAGAGAAGTCATCTACAATTACTAAAGTGTAAGACTTTCCTCCAAGACTCTGTACAGCAATAGGACCAAATAAATCCAAATGTAGCAGGTACAGAATCCTGGGAGAATCACTTTTATTAACTGATTTAAAGCTATTTCTTGTTTGCTTTCCTAGTTGACAAGCTTTGCAAAGGCCTTCCTTCTTGTAGGGGCAAGAAGGTAATCCTCTTACAAGATTGTATTTAGCCAACCTAGAGATGTTTTTCAAGTTTACATGACTAAGTCTCTTATGCCAAAGGGTATTATTACTGGTTACTTCATTAAATAAGCATATTTCAGATTTGGAGGAATTAAAATCTACAACATAAACATTTCCAATTCTAATGCCTACTAATACCACAGTATTATTTAAAGAAATATTGCAGGCAGTGTCAGTAAACCATACCTTGTATCCAGCATCACACATTTGACTTACAGAGATTAGGTTGTGCTTTAGTCCTGAGACATAAGCTACCTTCTTGAAGGTTACAGCTCCTATGGTGAAGCTCCCATACCCTTCAGTCTGTCCACAGCTGGAATCCCCAAATACAACTTTTGGTCCCAGCTTGGCTTTGAAACCTGACAGGTTCTTCTTCTTTCCTGTCATATGCTTTGAGCATCCACTATCCAGATACCATTTGTCATGTATGACTGGATAGGTCTTCACCTGCAGAAAGAGCAGTTACACATTGTGGACCCAGGTTACCTTGGGTCCAGTATTCTTCACAAAAGAAAAACTAGATATAAAAGATTTTGCAGGCTTTGATTTATATCCTAAGGGGTGTGATCTCCTAGGTGGGATAATCCATTCAGTTGAAGGATTAAACAACCTGGGGTGGTGATTAGGATTTGAAGTTCTGGAAGTTTGAAAATGATTTTCCGGCTTAAGTCCAGATCGTCGATCGATGGTCGACGATCGCAAGCCATATCGTCGATCATTTCCAGTATAGCTATATTCTGGATTCCACGATCGTCGATCACTGGTCGACGACTCAAGATGAGATCGTCGATCTCCTGCACCAAAGATATCATACTTGGTGAAGGTGTTCAGCGATCGTCGATAGTCGTTCGACGATTGGTTTGACGATCGTCGATTAATGTTCGACGATTTTTGTAAAGCTAGAAATTTTTTCTTCCTATTCTCTTTCTTAATCTTATTCTGAATTTTCTTGCATTTTTCAATTTCCTCAGTATTCTTTATTCCTGATTCAGAAACAAATTTTACTGGAGTGCTAAATCTCTCCTTTGTGAGGAGGATGGGTTCACTAGGTGTAGCACCTAAGCCTAGTTTATCATTACCAACCCTAGTGTTTGCTATACAGGTTATTTCAGATAATTTAAGGCTTCTGCCATTTAATTGTTCTTCTAACCTCTTAGATTTAGCTAGTTCTAACTTTAGGAATGTTACTTCTTCTTTTGAGCTCTCTAATTCCTTTTCTAATCTGATTATTTCAACACCTTCCATGTCTAGTTCCATTATTTTTAATCTAAGTGACTTAATTTCTTTTTCTGATAATAGTAAGTCTAAACATAGAGTTTTAAATTTTAGTTTGAACTCAGGAGATGAGAAATCAAATGAGTCGATTACCTGGTCCTCCATAAAGGAATCTTCTTCATTGTCCCCTTCTTCTTCAGAATTCTCTGCAGCTGACAGAGAGCTACAGGCATCAATGGCCATGAGGCAGACCTCTTTGGCTTTCTTCTCTTCTTCTTCTTCTGAATCACTGGAGCTCGAGGAGCAGGTATCCTCTTCTGTTTCACTCCAGGTAGCAGCCACAAATCCCTTGTCCTTCTTCTTGTATTTGTGTGATGAGGACTTGGAGTGGTGCTTCCTGTATTCTTTCTCATGTTTCTTCTCCTTATACTTCTTCTCTGGACAATCTGGGGCAATGTGTCCAGGCTTGCTGCATACATAACAAATGATTTCTTTAGATGGAGTCTTGTCATACCTTGGCTTGTCCTCATGCCTGGAGAACTTCTTTCTGAGGTCTCTTCTTCCCATGTTGAAGAATCTCTTGGCAATGAGTGCCAGTAACTCCTCATTTGATTGACTTCCTTCAGAAGTCTCAGCAGCCTTAAGAGCTAGAGAATGCTCTTTCTTTGTAGGAGTGGGAGTCTTCACTTCAGTTACAGCAGCTCTACTCTTTAAGGTTTGCTCATATGACCTGAGCTTTCCCAACAGAGCTTCTGTGGAGAGTTCCACAGTGTTTCTTCCATCCTTGATGGGCCATATCCTTGAGTCCCAAGAGATGGGAAGGCACATCAGGATCTTGTCATTGACTTCTGACAAGGTTATCTCCTTGTCTAAGGACCTCAGTTCACTTATTATTGAACTGAGTCTTGTGTACATGGTGTCAATGTCTTCAGCATCATCCTTCTTGAAGTTTTCATACTGAGAGGTGAGATTAGATCTCCTGTCCTTCCTCTCATCAGCTGAGCCAGCAACTATGTGGTTGAGGGAATCCCACATAGCTTTGGCTGAGGTACATTCAGCCAGCTTCTGGAATATCTCATCAGACATTGTCTGAGCTAGGATATTCATTGCTTTAGCATTAGCTGCTTTTGCTTTCTTGTAAGTTTCATTGTAGTCAGGTGGTGGCACAGCACTGAGATCAGCAGAAGTGGAAGCAGCAGCAGGCCTAGCAGGTGGTCCTATCAAGATAGAAGAAAAAATATCTTCATCAATAGAATTCATGTATAGTCTTATCCTGGCCTTCCATATGCCAAACTTGGACAAGTTGCATACAGGAGGTCTGGTGCTTGAATAATCCTTAGACTGGGCCATGTGTGAAAGTGTTTGTGAAAGGTATCAGGAAACAACTTATCACAGGATCTTTTAACTCAGGTGTTAGCCTGTATGAACAGCTAACCTCCCTCTGATACCAATTGAAAGTGAGGGGATAAGTTGTAAACTACTCTAGAGGGGGGGTGAATAGAGTATTCAAAATTTTATGAACACTTAGTCAGCTCCCTTGGAGTTTATTTGCGGAATAGAAAATCTGATACTTGAACCCTAAGAGCCTAACACAGTGAAGTGCACAAGTGAAGAAGTTGACTGAAATTTCAGTTAACTACAAGCCTATCACAGCACCTAGCAATCCTAGGTAGTTCTATCACAGCCACAGAATAAAATGAATAAACAAGATAACCAGATGAACACAGGATATATAGTGGTTCCCTTTAAATAGGTACATCCACTCTTCTACCACCCTGGTAGGAATCCACTACAGGTTTTTGCTAAGGTGCCCTGCCACCAATGATCTGATTCAGGTAGATCAAACAGACCCTTTGAGCTTTTGATAAGGATGCTCAACCACAGGTTGTTGATAAGGTGCCCTGTCACCAACGTTCACTTTTGAAGAGATGTGAACAAACTCTTTTTACAAAGGGGTTGAGAGGGTTAGATTATCTTCTCTATTTTAAATACAGATTAGAGAAGATTTGTGGATTCTCTAAAGAATCAAAGTCTCCCCCTGGCTCAGTGGAAGTCCAGGGAAAGCCTTTGCTTCAGGATGAAGGAGTTTCAGATAAACTGAAACTAAATCCTCAGAAATCTGAAGACTGATTTTTATCAGGTCTTAAGATTCTGGAGCACTTGAAGCAGATCTTGAGCCTTTTCTGAAGTCTTTGAAAAACTCTAAGCAGATTGCTCAGGAGACTTGAGAATGGAAGATGATTGCTCTGGGCTTTTGCTTCAGGAAAACTTTTCTTCTTCTTGTAAAGAGATGTTGAAGAAGTGCTCTGATGATGCTTGAGCGGATGAATAATTTTTCTCTGTGTCTGTTACTGTAACTTTTCTTAGAGCAGAAATCTCTTTTAAATATGTCTTCACGTTTTCCTTTGGAACGGCTCTATTGATTTGAATTCTCGAGCCCTGCAACAGATTATCTCAAAATAGAATATAGCAATAGGAATAGAATGGCCTATTAACTTTCTGTCAGTCCCAATAAGGAATAAAATAAGCGGGAAAGAAATCTCAGCATAAAGACGTACCTTTCTTGGAAATAGTACATAGTACCAACGGCTAGAAAACAGGCTGGAAAGATAAAGTCAACGTAATTTGTATAATAGGACAAAATGCTTTATCAAGAATACTGAATCCCGTAATTTATGTTTGACAGAATTTGTAAATAATTCATTTTGAATTTAAGCCATAATTTTAGCAACAAATAACTTCAGAGAATCTTTCTAACCACAAGCTAACACACTTGGAAATAAACCAAGGAATAGCATAAATATAAATAGATAAAAGCAGACAGAAATCGTCGAACAGGGGTTCGAAGATCGTCGACCTGTTAACAAATCGTCGACCAATAGCAGGAATCTGTCGGACCAGAAATCGTCGACCAGAAATCGTCGACCAGAAAATAGATATCGTCGACTAAAGCAAAAAGTCTGATGACACAGAAATCGTCGAACATCTCATGATGTCGACGATTAAGGCAAAGATCTGTCGAGACAGATATCGTCGACCAACAATGATGTCGACGATTAAGGCAAAGATCTGTCGAGACAGAAATCGTGAAGCTAGAACACGATCGTCGATCTGTTGATGACAGATCGTCGACCAACCTTCAGAGCGTAGTAAGCTAGCTCTGAGATCGTCGACCAACGGTCGACGATAATTATCTTGACTTCAACGATTCAATAGCCCTGCTATCGTCGATCAATGATCGACGATCGCGAGGCCTCGTTCGACGATAGTCGAACGGAAAAGCCTTAACTACAAAAACACATTCTAAAACTACTAGCCTAAACTCTAGGTCAGTTATATACTGCCCTAGGGAGACTAAGCAAAGTCTAAACATGATCATATATCTTTATATGGATCAAGAGGGGCTGGAAAGGGATTACATAAGCCAAATCACATCTAGGGTACCAACAGAAAGAGGTTGTGAAGGAAGAGGTGCTTAAGTTATTAGATGTGGGGATAATTTATCCTATTTCCGATAGTCAGTGGGTAAGTCTGGTCCAAGTTGTTCCTAAGAAGGGTGAGATCACGGTAGTAACAAATGAAAATAATGATTTAATTCCAACTAGGACGGTAACGGGATGGAGGATGTGTATCGATTACCGTAAATGAAATGATGCCACTCGTAAAGATCACTTCCCCCTTCCCTTTATCGATCAAATTTTAGAACGTTTATCCGGGCATAGTTTTTATTGCTTCCTCGACAGTCTCTCGGGGTATTTTCAAATCCCTATCGCACCCGAGGACCAAGAGAAGACAAAATTCACTTGCCCTTTTCAGAACTTTTGCTTATCGTAGAATGCCTTTCGGGTTAAGCAACGCACCCGCTACCTTTCAGCGGTGTATGCTTGCTATTTTTGATAAATACTTAAAAAATATTATGGAAGTATTTATGGACGATTTTTTTGTTTTTGGCGACTCCTTTGACTTATGTTTAGAAAATTTTGAAAAAGTTTTACAACGCTGCGAAGAAACCAACTTAGTTTTAAATTGGGTGAAGTGCCACATTATGGTATGTGAAGGCTTAGTCCTTGGCCACAAAATTTCCGCTAAGGGAATTGAAGTGGACAAAACAAAAATTGAAGTAATTGAAAAGTTACTGCCGCCTACAAATATTATAGAAGTTTTTAGGGCACGCGGGTTCTTATCGACGATTCATTAAAGTCTTTTCAAAAATTACTAAGCCTCTCACCCACCTTCTCGAAAACGAAACTCCTTTCGTTTTTGATGAATATTGTCTCGCTGTGTTAGAATTAATTAAATCCAAACTTATAAATGCTCCTATTATGATCGCCCCAGTTTAGGATTTACCATTCGAAATAATGTGTGATGTGAGTAATCATGTGGTAGGTGCAGTTCTAAGACAACGAATTGCTAAGAACTTTCATCTGATTTTCTATGCTAGTAAAACTCTAACTTTTGCTCAAGAAAATTACACCACGACGGAGAAAGAACTCTTGGATGTTATTTTTGCTTTTGATAAATTCCAATCGTACGTTACTCTTGCTAAAGTTATTATTTTTACGGATCATTCAGCTTTGAAGTACCTCCTTTCTAAACCGGATGCCAAGCCGTGTCTTATTCGCTGGATCCTCTTACTTCAAGAATTCGACTTGGAGATTCGGGATAAGAAAGGAGCGGAAAACCTAGCGGCTGATGATCTTTCTCGTCTTGAAAATCCCAAACTTGATATTTTAAATGAAAATTTTATTAATGACTCTTTTTCGGATGAACAAATTTTAAACATTTCTTCTTCTACCCCCTGGTTTGCCGATCTGGCCAATTATCTTGTGGCCCGGGCCCTTCTATAAGAATACTCTTTTCACCAAAAGAAGAAATTATTTTTGGAGTTGAAGTATTATTTTTGGGAGGACCCCTTTCTATTTCGCATTTGTGAGGATCAGGTGGTTAGAAGATGTGTATCCCGGGAAGAAGGACAACAAATTATAAATCATGTTAATGATGGTCCGATTAGCCGGCATTTTCAAGCAAACCGCACTGCCCACAAAGTGCTTAGTGCTGGATTTTACTGGCCAAGCATATTTAAAGAAGCGCAACTCTTTGTGAGCGGGTGTGATCGGTGCCAACGGACTGGAAACTTATCTAATAAAAATGAATTGGAATAAAATTATTTTCTTGAATGCGAAGTTTTTGATTTATGGGGCATTGACTTTGTAGGCACATTTCCCTCAAGTTTAGGAAATAAATATATTCTAATCACAGTAGATTATGTTTCAAGGTGGGCGGAGGCCCAAGCTTTACAAAGTAATGATGCTCGCGTCATAGATGCCTTTCTTAAAAAATTATTCTCTCATTTTGGTTTTCCTCGAGCGATCGTTAGTGATAGGGGAAGTCATTTTTGCAACGCTCAACTCGCTAAAGCTTTAACTTAATATGGCATTACGCATAAACAATCAACTGCTTATCACCCCCAAACTAACGGTCAGGTCGAGGTAGTCAATCGAGAGCTTAAAGGAATTTGGAAAAACAATTTCTACTTACCGTAAGGTTTGGTCTTTAAAGTTAGACGATGCTCTTTGGGCCTATCAGACAGCGTATAAGACCACTATTGGTTGTACTCCTTTCTGACTTGTCTACGGAAAATCATGTCATCTCCCGGTAGAAGTAGAGCACCCTGCATTTTCGGCATTAAAGTTTTTTAATTTCGATCTACACTCGGTCGGTTAGCATAGAAAAACCCAACTAAATGAGCTTGACGAGTGGCGAGCATACACTTATGAAAATAATAAAATTTATAAAAAAACGCACGAAACTTTATCACGATAAAAACTTGCGCCATCCTAAAACGTTTAAACCTAGTGATCACGTTCTTCTTTTCAATTCTCGCCTACGTATTTTTCTTGGCAAACTTAAATCTAGATGGTCTGGACCATTTATGGTGAAGGACGTTTATTCTTATGGAATTGTGTTGCTTTCGCACCCCGATAAGGGTGATTTTAAAGTGAATGGGCATAGACTAAAACCTTATTTTTAAAATGATTACGTGTCTCCTGCAACAGAGGATCTTTTCTTGGACTCTTAAATATTTATCTTATTATGGAACATTTTTATTTTATTTTTGGACTTATTCTTATTATTATCATGTAACTTTTAGTTAGTATTCAGACTTTTTATTATAAAATAAAGAACTTCTTGGGCACAAGCCAACGCAATCTATTTTTCTGCTTTTATTTTGCTCTTTTTTCTGGTGGCAAACCAAGCAAGTTCGTGACCGCCGCTCCAACATTGCTGATATAAAGATGGATCAAGTCAAACCTGCTGACGATCAAGTACACTAAAAAGAGAGCATGGGGGAGCGACATCCGCCTTCATCTCACAAACCCGGGGAAGTCCTTTTTCTTTTTATTTACTTTACTGCATTTTATTTTTCTCTCCTTCTCAGTCTCCTTCTCTTTCTCATTTTTTGTTTCTTTCATTGAGGACAATGAAGAATTTTAGCATGTGGAGGGTTTAGTTAGTTCTTTTTTTTCTTCCTAAAAAAAATGTTTTACAAAAAAATGTTTTAAATTCCCAAAAAATTAGTATAGTTATTCTTAAGTTTTTTTAATTGTATTTCTTTTTATTTTAACTTCTTCAAAAATTCAAAAAATTATAAAATACAAAACCCAAAAAATTAGAAAATCAAAAATAAAAAAAAAAACAAAAATGCTCAAATCTATTTGAATATCAAAATCAAAAATTATTTTCTATCTTTCTTTTTATGTTTCTTCTAGTGATGTGTAGGCCCGTGCGGTTCCTTAGTTCTATTTAGATTTCCTTGAAACAGTTTTCTAAATTTATCAGTTCAACATAGCTTTGTCTTACTAGTTTCCTGTTCTTAAATATAGGCATCCGTTTTTTACGTTATGAGTTAGCAATTTATAGTTATGTCTTTTTTTGGTTAGTTGCTCACGAATGGTTGTTAGGTAATGTTATCTCTTTTTCATTTGTGGGGTAATACTTTCTTGGTGTCTTAAACTTGTCCCTAGCTACTCTCAAAACATTTGCGTCATTTTTACGTACTTTAGAAATGATTTAGGCCACCCTTTGACTAGTTTGAGCTTTTCTTGCCCACCAATAAATTTACCATTGCAAAATAATTTTGGGCCTTTTCCATGTTTCTTTGTTTTAGCTCCACCTTTCATTTCATTATTTCACCAAAGCCAAAATGCCTTTCCTATTTTTCACACTAAAACTTTGAACTTAAAAATCATTTTTTTGAAGGGGTATCATCTTTGAAATGAATAGGAATTTTTAAAGCCCATTTTTGGAGCTCTCTCTTATGAAAAGAAAATTGTTATTATCAAAATGTAATAAAAAAAGAGAGAAAAAGTTTATTTGTGGCCAAATTTTGAAAAGAAAAAAAATTTCATGGCCATGTTTTGTAGTTTGAATTAGAGAAATGACTTGCTTGTCATTTCTCAATTTTTTAATCATGTTTTTATGTTTATTTTTGAGCTGAACCTTGGTTTAGTGTTTAAGCCCTCATGTTTATCCTTGTTTTCATTTCCTAATCATTTACCTAAGCCAAGTCTTAATGCCTATTTTAAGTCCTATTAATCTTTAGAACATAAATTCGCGTAGTGGAGAAAGTGTGAACGGACAAGCCTATGGCCACCATCATTGATGGATTTCTTTGGAGGTTACCTTGAGGTGTTTTAGGGTTAATTTTTATCTAGCAACCTTGTAGTTCGTTAATGCGCTGTTTATTTAGAAATTCTACTTTTGTTTCCATATTTTCATTTATTTTGGATGCCTTGTTTTAGGGATTTCGAAGTGTGTAACTCTCTTTTATGTTCTAATGATAATTTTAGGTCTCCACTCTAAAATTCTCTATTGTGCGGTTCTCACCTCACTAGTTGTTAGCATAAAAATTAAGATAGTTTAATTTTTTATGTTTTGTTTTTCTTAATTATGAAACCTAAATCTACTTTGTTTTCTTTCCCTAGTTCTTTATTTCTATTTGCTTGAGGGCAAGCTAAAGCTTTAGCATGGGGGAATTTGATGACTAGTTTTAGTCATCATTTTTGGGGTAATTTAGTAGCCTAAATTCCTAAGTTTATTTATAATTTTGTTTATTTTATGTTTGTTTTGTTTTATTTTTCATTTAATGTCTTTTATGTTATGATATTATAATTTCCAACTTTATTATGTGTTTTGTTCTTATTATTTTATGTTTTCTTATGTTATGTTTAGTTTAGTTTTAATGTTTAATATGTTTGTTGTTTATTTTTATGTTTTGTTAATTATCTTATTTAATGTCTTATTATTATCATGTTTAGTCTTATTAAATTATATTATATTATGTGATGTTTTGTTTTATTTGTTATAATTATTATGTTCAATGTTAATAAATAATATTATGTGTCTAAGGTTTGTTTTTGTCTTGTTATTTGTAGTTTCAAGTCCTCTTGACAAATACAGCCCTTGGAGCAGCCCCTATACATGATGCAGCCGGCCATGATGTTGGAGCAGCCCTTCCATTTGGTGCCAACCCGAGCCCACCCTTTGTGCATCCCACAATATGAGCAGCCCACCTACAAGCCTCTACCCGAGCCCTCCTCTATATAGAGCAGCCCGACAACCTACCAAGCAAACCCGATCCCTCATGGAGCAGCCCCTATAGCCAAACCCGAGCCCTATTCAAGCCCACAAAAAATAGCCCATTTATCCCCTTACATGGCCGTCCACCCTCCACATTCATCCCCTCTCTTTGCCCCTTCTACACACTTCCATTCAACCCCCTTGATATTTTATTATTCCTATTAAATTGCATACAATGAATCCTCCCATTCTCTATCCCCTCATTAAAACTCATGCATGAATAATTTCCTCTTGCTATGGTCGGCCACCCCCCATGACCCTTCATTCTCGTCTCATCTAGAACCTTCTCCCTCTCCTATAAAAGGAATACCTCCCCTCCTTGTTATGGATCTTCTTTTGTAAGCAATTTTATGTTAAGAGTTTAGAGAAAGGTTGGATTGGAGAGAGAGCAAGAGCGTTCTAGTGCAAGTTTCCATCTTTTATTGCTATGTATGCTTTTTTGTTGTAATTTCCTTGTTATTATAATAGTCTTTTTATTAGTAGAATAATATTGCCTTTTATTTCCTTATTCTGTACTCTTTTTTTTTATAAATCAATGCAAATGAATTTTCATCATCTTATTGTGGTTTTCCTTTCAATCATGCGTAGCTAATTTCTCTAAGCCTTCGATCGTGAGGATCCATAAAATGAGATGAGGGTTTCTTTTATTTCATAGTTTTATTTTTGCTTAATTTTACTCGATCCTTCTTTGATCTTTATTTGTCGACTCCGTATTTCTGGTATACGGTAGTAGGCTTTGGATCTCATATTTAAGTAGCCGAGAGGCTCGTGAATGTGAAAGATCAATCAAAGAAGGAAGGAGATGAACGCAACCCTAGAGATAGGATGACGTAAATCTTCCGGATTGGAGTCAAATCCAATATTGTGGGTCACCTCGATAATGCGGCTTTAGGCCTTTTTGACTTGAAAGAGATTTCGGTCAAAACGTCTATAAGTCAAGGGATTTAATGCTCTAGAGAGAATATTTCCTTATATCGGATCCGTCACGGTCGAGTATGATTTGCAAATTTAAAACAATGGCTTTTCATCCCTCTCATTTCGTTTTATGGTGAATCTTCGATCGAATGCTATCTTTTTATTATAAGTTTTTTCGTCTAAATATTATCTTTTATTTTACTTTTAAAAATTCTCAAATCTCAACAATTTTCCGGTAGGATAATAGTTCAAGCGTGAGTAGCAGTACTTGACATCCCCAAGTTTAAATATAACCTTGATACTACGATTCGACAGGTACACTTGCCTGTCCGGGTTATAGCCCATCAGAATTCTTTCAGCACGATTCCCATAAAGTGGCTCGCGACTAGGCAACTTGCTTGAGCCTGAGCAGTAATGTAAGACAGCTATTCGTCGTGTATTTGCTGGAGCTCTTTAAGGTTGTGCTTCCCATACAAAGTAATGCTCGCAGCATAAGCATGGAGGATAAATCTTCCACACCTCCTAGAAGGAAGAGAGGTTGATACTTTGACATTCTTTCTCTGTCTATGCCACTACATGGTAGAATTTCCTCGGAGGTCTTTCAACTTTGATCCAATCCCGTGAAGATCAAAGGACTCGTCATGTACGACCCCCCTTTTTTTCTTTTTTCGAACACCAGGGTCTTAGCCCAGAATTGCCGCTTTGCGGTGGCACCGACTCACGGGAAGGCCGCCACTACAAAACACCAATTCTGCCGGCCCTTTTTGATAACAAGAGAGAGAAGTGAGTATACATAAAATGTAAATAAGTCCACAGAAACATGTATGAATAGAGAATCACAACCAGTCCATCAATAGATAATAACAGAAAATAGAGGTACTGCAAAGATCAGTTCAGAAGAAATATAAAGGAACAGGCTCAAGCCCGGTACATCAGAGTCCTCACTACAAATCACTCATCGCGGAAGCTATAAAAATACTAATCACTCACGGAGCTAGTCGCAGGTGCACCGGTGCTAGACTGAGCCACCTCCATGCGCACCGTACTCCGCTGGTGCTGGTCCCTGAACTGCTGGTCCCTGTCTCCCATCCGAAGCTCCTATAATGTTATGGTTCGAAAACCATTAGTCATAAAGACTAAGCCCTATCATCCCCTACCCCTCCCCCATGGCTCCTAAGCACCGAGCGGAGAGGAGGAAAGGGAAGCTACAAAGGTGGAGAGAAATCAAGCAGATGACAATGGAGCTAATCTTATAACTATCATGGTGTATATACATCTATCTAGAATGGTAGTAAGTAATAAAGTAGACATGTAGTAAGTGGCAAATATATAAGAAGACAAATAGAAAGCAAGTAAGTAAATAAGTAAGTAACCTTAACTTATATGAATGCTCATACAAACTTATAAGTTAAGGGGGCTTCTGTAAGTCTCCCATCGTATAAAAAGTCCCATACCGATTTATACGTTGTGGTGTCGGTTGTATGCAAATATGAGTGTAGTGATATGATATGCCATTATTCATGCAAGTATAACTCACGCACACGACTCTATGCGCACAGACCTTTAGTTCCCCCTGTTCGGGCAGCTAGCTTCACACCCAGGAACCTCCATAGAGGCAAACGGAGACAATGGGTCGGGCCTCCCACTCCTACGCGGGTATCCACACTACCGGGCCTAGCCATTCCGTACGCCCCTAGAAGAATACAACCTAGAGTATCCGCATACTAGTGCTGGCTATATCCACCATACTTTCTTTGGCTAAGTGTCCCACACCGGCGAGTCAACGTACCAATGTTTGGGTGAATGACAATCAAATACTGAAGACCCACCACCTTATTTTATACTCAAACCCTCGAGCCCTCGGCTCCCCGGGCTATCCCGTCCGTGCATCTACCTCTAGAGCTACTGTCTGAATGGCAACCAAACCAGCTTATTCTACCTCCCTAGATATCGGGGTGTGAGAATGTGCAACCCTAGATATTCTAGTTGCTCTTTTAATTTATTATTCCTACAGTTTACGTTAGCCCAGGACTGCCCCCAGTATTCCCCGTGAAGGGCTCTCAAAAGGCACTAGGAACTATGATGGTAGCTGAAGCCCACCGTTCCCTTTCGCAAGGCACTTATTGTTATTGGTTATTCTCCCTTTACCCGATCTTTTTTAAATTGCTTTAGACCTAGCTCTAAAGAATTAAGACTCTTCCTTTCCTACTCGCGGTGGACGATCTTTCGTCGTTCCCGAACACCACTTAACACTAGCCAATCTCACACTCTACTTATCATGACTTCCAATAGCGAACTTAACTTAACTTTCCCTATCCAACCAGCAAACTACAAAAATTCCATCTCCCCAAGCTCATTACCTACTCTAGTTCAATTTCTGTGGTTTTGCTATATACAGACCATCCTAAGATACATGAGGTATATAAGGGGAGGTACTCCAAATTGTCTTCCGAATCTCCTATAATATTTACTGGAGGTCTATCATGACATGATATAACTAAGTCCAAGATTTCCAAATTTTTCTTATTTATCGGGCATTTAATTTATTTATTCTAAGCCTCTCAACGCCCTAGTATGAACATGAAGTGCACTAATGAGCCAACAATAAATCATCATAAAATCAGTAAAAATACTATGAGGCATTTAATCAGTAATTCCAATTTTTGGGAAATTTCAGAGGTGTTTAAACCTATATTTCCTAATTTACCATTTTAGGCCACCTCTACTATAGTATGAAGCAACTACTGTAAATATGTACCCAAAAATCACAAGAAAATTACAGAAGCTTGATGGTGACCTAAAACTATTAGAAACCAAGTCCAATGATTTTTCTCTAATAGTTGGGCTCAGAATTTAATTTAATGTTAAATAATAATTTTCCTTGCTTAGTGAAGGAGGTACTATTTTTAATTATCTAAAAATCTAGAGAAAATTAAAGGGTGACTATTATGGTTTGAAATACCCACTGACCAAATTTCATAATTTTCCAAATAATAATTGGGCATTATTTGTATTTTTGACTACATATCTCAAATGGTAAGTTAAAGAAGAAAGTACATTAAATAATTAGATTGAACTCCCAAGAAAAATACAGAAGGTATAACATACTATAATTTGCCCTAATCCAAGATTTCATAACTTTCCAGTGAACAGAAATTCCAGAATCATCAAAATTAATATATGGGGCACAACTAGAGTTGTGAGTAAAGTACTGTATAAATTGTCCCAAAAATCCCAAAAAATTTATATTATGGTCATTTAGACTAGAAAATCACCCTACCCAAATTTTATTTGATTTGTAGTTCATATGTCAGCATAATAGTTCAAATTAAGATTGGTGCCCTAAACTAGGGTTAGAATTTTAGGTGGCCTAACTGTCTCCAAATCTCCTAAGATTTTTTCCAGAGAACTATAATGGCCTTATGGTCCTCTCCACCAAATTTCAATTCAGTCCAAGGTCATTTGACCGCATGACCTTCACAACCCTACAAATCCCCGTTAAGGGACCTACCCTAGGGTTCTAGGTCTACCCTACACCAAACAACCCCAAACTCCCTTGGAGGGTATGTCATGCCCTAAAAAGTCAGTGGCCAAAATATCAGCCTTTGTTGAGGTGATGTGACCACTCAAATTACCAAGGGGGTGATTTACCCTAAAAAGCCCTTTATGGGGCCAACTAGGGTTGAGTAAAACCCTAGTCAAAACACCTCCAAATGAGATTAAAATTTTTCCAGTGTCCTATTATGACCTCTAAGGCCACTGACCCAAATTTGGAGGGATTTTGAGGTGTTTAGGACACTTAATTAAAATACACATGATTTATTAAATTTTTCTAAAAACTTTAGAAAATTGTTTTCCAAAAATCCTAAGTTTTGGACCCCACCTAGATATAGGTATGATTAAGCTACACACCAAATTTCAAGTCATTTTGATGACTGGATTGGAGTGGGGAATTTTTCTAAGGTCAGGACAGCTCTATGGATAGACCTCACCAAAATGAGTGCTGAGGTCTATCTAGTGGTCCAAATAACTTGAAACAAATTTTAAAATTTCCTAGACTCATAGAGCTACAATATTGGTGTTGACAACATTATCTGTAGGAGCCTTTAAGTATTTTTTAGAATTAATGAACATTACAGGTAAAAACATTACAAAAAATATATAGAATTTACTTTAATCAAATAACTTGCACAGATCTTAAAGGCCGATCCGTCGGCTGGGAGGTTGTCTTAAACCTCCAGCCAACGGTTTAAATAGCACGCACCTGGGAGCCCTTCACCCTCCCATAGCCGGCCGTCCGGCCACCTCCCCGGCCGGCCACCGCCACCACCACCTCCGTTGAGGTGGTGGCGATCGCTGGGCGGCAGCGTGGCCGCCAGAGAGACTTTTTCCGGCGAGCCCGAGATTCATTTTTTTTGCTGAAAAATCGGAAAGAGAAGCTCTTTCGATCGAGCTCAATTGAGCACGAATCTTAATCCTAAGGAAGCTAAGATCTACCCATTGAAACAGAGGAGGGGAGGACCTTGTTCGCGGGCTAGAGGCATGCAGATCGTCGGGATGCCATTGGTGCAGTGGTGGCATCGCCGAAATTCTCAATAGAACAGTGGGAGGCTCGAAAACTTCAGGTAAAAGCTGGGAAAACCTCCTCTTAGGCCTCTGAGGGTGTTTAAAAGCTTGGTCAAGGAGGGGGAATGGCCAAAACTTCAATGGCCATTATTGGTCCATTAAAGCTTTGGCCGGCCATGGTGGAGGGGGGGGGGGCTAAAACTGCTCAATCCAGCTGGCTAACGGATGGAAACTCCTCTTCCCTAGAGGAGTTGGATCAAGCCGTAAAAACGAGGAGAGGGAAAAGCCACGGCATCAAATGCCATGAATGGCCATGAAGCCAAGCTCTCCGCCATTGCCGTAACCGCCTTCTATTCAAAACCGTCGGACCACGTGTTAAGCTTGACCGGTCAACTTAATTTAATAAGACTTATTAGTTCTTAATAGGAGAAAGCGGCCCACTCCCTAGACTGGCCCGGTTCAGCTGAACAAACACCCAGCCAAAACAAATCTGCCAGAAAAATGCCAGAAAAATTCTATGTATAATGGCGTTGAGTGAGCTCTGCTCACTCAACGCCATCCTTGCTGCGGCATTTAGTGAGCTCTGCTCACTCAACGCCATCCCAGATACGGCGTTGAGTGAGCTCTGCTCACTCAATTCCATCCCAGATACAGCGTTTAGTGAGCTCTGCTCACTCAACGCAATCCAGAATGGCCTCCTAGACTATGGCGTCACTCAACGCCATCCGGATTATGGAGTTGAGTGAGCTTTACTCACTCAACGCCATACAGAATCTGCCCTTTTAAACGATGGCATTGAGTGAGCTTAGCTCACTCAATGCCGTCCAGATTATGGCGTTGAGTGAGCTCTGCTCACTCAACGCCATCCAGACTACACCAAGTGGAGTTGAGTGCGGTCAGTGCACTCAACGCCGTTCAACTTATGGTGTTGAGTGCACTCAATGCACTCAACGCCATTCCGCCTGACAGATTGTGGCGATGAGTGAGCTAAGCTCACTCAACGCCATCCAGTCTACGGCGTTGAGTGAGCTCAGCTCTCTCAACGCAAACAAACGACACCAGATAGCATTGAGTGTAGTCTGTGCACTCAATGTCGTCTAGCTTATGGCTTTGAGTGAGCTAAGCTCACTCAACGCCATCCAGACTACGGCGTTGAGTGAGCTTAGATCACTCAACACCATTCCAAGGTCACGAGCGTGACAGATCGGTCACGGGCGTGTCAGGCCCATGTTGAAATTTTTGAGCTCGCCAATCGTCTTTCTGAGGTTGACGACCGTCGAAGGTGTCACGCCCTAGATCACGGGCGTGATGGGTCGGTCACGGGCGTGACCACCCCTTGACTCGAAATCTTGGTCGATAAACTTAAATTCCTAGGTTTTCCTAGGGTTCTATTATGACAAAACCACTCCCAGGGATCTAGTTGGAAATGGGATGTTACAAATCCCAATAAACAAAACAAAGATTTCGTCCCCGAAATCAAGGTTAAGCCTACGGGGGCTCCTATTGGGAGAAAAAAGGCTTGTAACATCCCATGAGAGTTGAAAGATTTTCATCTCTACGTTACGTTTGCTATGTGCGGTTTCAAATCTAAGACCAATTCGTCCAATTGACTAGGTGTATACCCCAATAATCAAAAGATTAGCCCCTATTCTGGAAATTTCAGTCCTATTTGTTTAAATTAGGAAAGAAAATTGATTGTCCAGAGGGGTTATGAGGTATACCTGAATGAAAAGTTCCGGGTATTTTTGTCGCATCAAGTCCCGTGGCTCCCATGTATGCTCCTCCTGCCCATGATTGTTCCACAGAACCTTGACTAACGGAACCTTCTTTCGTCGCAAGACCTGCACTACCATGTCATCGATCCTAATAGGCTCCAGGTTGACTGACCGATCCGAGGCCACCGGGCCGTCTGCTATGGAAATCAGCTGCTCTGGCAGTAGCAGAGCCCTCCGAAGTGAGGAGAAGTGGAAGACGTCATGCAATCCCGCTAACTCCGGCTGTAGCTCCAGTCTATAAGCCAAGGGGCTGATCCGCTCCTGGATCCTGTAAGGCCCAATATATCTCACACTGAGCTTCTTCCACCCGTGAACCCGCGAGACTCCATGCATCGGCCGTATCTTCAAGAAAACCCAGTCTCCCACCTGGAACTCCACCTTACAATGCCTCGCATCGTAAAATTTGGCCTGTCTTCTCTGGGCTTCCAACATCCTTTCCCGAATCAATCTAATCTGAGCATTTGTATCTCCCACAAACTCCAATCCTAGTGCCTGCGGATCCTCATCCTAAACCCATGATAGTGGGGTCCTGCACCTCCTTCCAAACAACGCCTTGTATGGATCCATGCCTATGCTATACTAATGGGCGTTGTTGTACGAAAACTCGACCAGTGGAACCAATCTCTCCCAAGGCTCACCGCGGTCCAAAATACACAGGCGCAAAATATCTTCTAGTGTACGGTTGGTGCGCTCTGTCTGCCCGTCGGTCTGAGGGTGAAAAGCTGTGCTGAATGTCAACCGAGAACCAAGATGGGCCTGGACTGACCTCCATTCCCTGGATGTAAACCGCCCATCCCGATCGGACACGATAGTCTTCGGCACCCCATGATAACGCACAAACTGTTCAATGAACCTCCGTACTAATACACTAACCAGAGCGTCCTTTGCCACTTGAATGAATCTGGCCACCTTTATTAGCCTGTCCACTATCACCCAGATCGAGTCATTCCCCGCACGGGATCGAGGTAGCCCATTTATGAAGTCCATGGCTATATCCTCAAATTTCCACTCCGCCACCGGAAGTGGCTGCAGCAAGCCTGTCGGGTTCCTGCACTCTGCCTTCATGAGTTGGCATGCCTCGCAATGCATCATAAATTACGTAATGTCTTTATTCATACCCGACCAGTACATCGTCCTCTTCAAATCTTTTATCGTCTTGGTGATCCCTGGGTGTACCGAATATCGACTGTAGTGAGCTTCCGTCATAATTTCCTCCCTGATCTGGCCTCTTGCCGGTATGTAGACTCTGCCTCAGAAACACAGGAGACCATCCCTCAAAGAGTAATCTCCTGTCGTGCCTTCCTCCAAGGCTCGGAATATCGGCTCATCTCTCTCATCTAGCATCTGCCCATCTTTGATGCGGTCCCGGATATCATCAGTAGTAACCATCGACCCCAGGTACTCCATGTATAACTCCTGATCATCCTCAGACACTCGTGATATATGCATCTTCTCGAATGCTTTAACAAACTCCAAGGCCATCAGCTGCGGGCTTACTCCTGACGTACTCGCTCTCTGGCTCAGAGCATCTGCGACCACGTTCGCCTTCCCCAAATGGTAGTGCATGGTATACTGGTAGTTCAACAGAAACTCCACCCAGCGTCTCTGCCACATATTAAACTCCTTCTGGGTGTCGACATACTTCAGATTCTTGTGGTCAGAGAAGATATCGCAATGTACTCCGTAGAGATAGTGTCGCCAGATCTTAAGAGCAAAAATGACTGCCCCATATCCAAATCATGTACGGGGTAGTTCTGCTCATGCTGCTTCAACTGACGGGAGGCATAGGCTATTACGTGCCCGTTCTGCATTAGAACGACACCCATCCCCTGATAGGAAGCATCTTTGTACACTTGGAATCCTTCCTTCCCTGATGGAAGAGCAAGGATGGGAGCCGAGGTAAGATGATCCTTCAGCTCCTGGAGATCAGATTCGCATCGTGGCATCCAAATAAAAGAGGACTCCTTCTTCGTCAGAGACGTAAGAGGGAGGGCAATATGAGAGAACACCTTTACGAACTTCTGGTAATAACCGGCAAGTCCCAAGAAACTTCGAACATCCGAGGCCGACTTCAGTGGTGGCCAATCCCGTACTGTCTTGACCTTCGCCGGATCCACTGCGAGACCTGCTCCATTGATGACATGGACCAGAAAGGCCACCTCCTTTAGCCAGAACTGTCACTTGCTGTACTTGTCATACATCTTATGCTCCCACAGCTTCTCCAAGGTCAAGGCCAGATGTATCGCGTGCTCCTCCTCCGTCCTTGAATAGATAAGGATGTCGTCGATGAATACGATAACAAAGACATCCAGATACTGTTTGAACACCCGGTTCATTAAGGTCATAAATGCAGAGGGTGCATTCGTGAGCCCAAAAGGCATCACAGTGAACTCGTACAAACCATATCTGCTGCTTAAGGCCGTCTTCGGGATGTCCTCCTCCCGAATGCAAAGCTGGTAGTACCCCGACCTCAGATCCAGCTTTGAGAACCAATGGGCTCCCTCTAGCTGGTCAAATAGCTCGTCTATCCTTGGTAAGGGATAAGTATTCCGGACCGTCAACCTGTTCAGGGCCCGGTAATCTATACACAGTCGAAGAGTCCTGTCCTTCTTCTTAACAAATAACATAGGAGCTCCCCATGGTGAAGAGCTAGGCCGAACAAACCCGGCCTCCACTAACTCCTGAAGCTGGCTTCGAAATTCCACCAACTCCTTTGGGGCCATTCGATAGGGAGCTCTGGATACCGGCATAGCCCATGAACGAGCTAAATCTGAAAGTCATTATCTCGGTGCAGGGGTTGACCTGGTATCTTCTCCGGGAACACGTCGGCGAAGTCCCGCACTACTGGAATATCTGAAATGGAGTCCTTGGCAACGACCGCCTCAAAAAGGACCTGATAGACTTCTTCCCCTGCAGATGGGCCTTAACGGCCTGCACTGGTGATAATAAGGTGTAGGGTGCTAGAATAATTCCTTCGATGACAATGAAGGAGTCTCCGTGCCTCACGGTGATCCTCTTCACCACGCAGTCGATCTGGGCATTGTTCCAGCACAGCCAAGTCATGCCCAGGATCAGATCGTAATCTGGTATCTTCAGAATCGTCGCTTGTGCCTCAAACGCCTTCTCGCCGATCCTCGCTTCCATATTACAATGAGCAGAGGTCATTATCTATGATCCATCGGGTAGGCCCAACCTCATCATCTTCTCGGTGAATGGATCCACACCTGCCAGTCCTTTCACGAAATCCTCCGACACAAACGAGTGTGAAGCACCAGTGTCGAAGAGAGTGTGAGCGGGCTTGCCGCTAACAAAGACTATGGCTGGGGTAATTAAGTGTCTTAGTATTCTTGTTGCAGTTGTCTTCTCTTAATTTTTAACTAGGTTATGTCTACAAAACTAGTTCATATGAAGAAAACTTAAAAGTACTGTCATACCTGCGATAACCTGCTCCAGGTTCCGGGGCTGTGTCAGGTCTAGAGCATACACCGGCTCCCTCTCTGGCCTGCGGCCTCGATCCTGAAATCCTTGTCCTCGATCATGTCCTCGTCCGCCAAACTGTCAGGGAGGTGGAGCGCCCTGATGTGCTGGTGGGGGTGCTCGCCTCATAGGGAAGTTCCTTTTGATATGCCCCGACTGATTGCACTGAAAGCATACTGGTGCCTGCTCTGCTATCCTGGGCATCTCCAGCATCTGTAAAGGCTGGGGAGCTAGTACCCCCTGACTCCTCTGCTCTTGCCCAAACTCCGGATGAGGCTGACCCCTGTTCCTTCTCTCCCCAATAACCTAGCCTCGAGGACGGTCTCTACGACCTCCAATCACTGTATCATCAGCCGGTCTCTTCTGGCTCTTCACTGTAAGCTGATCAGCTTCTTTCTTCTTAGCCATCTCCAGAATCCTGGCCAAACTCCCCTCTGATATGAAGAGGAGGGCCTGTCTCATGTCGTCTTGCAGCCCCTTATAAAATCTCCGGGCATAGCAAGCATCGTCCAACTGATAAGCGTCCGCATAGCGGGCCAGGTGAGTGAACTCCTGATAATACTCCACCACAATCCTGTTCCCCTTCCTCAACCGCAGGAACCTATCCTCCAGGTCGTCCCTCGCCGACTGAGGTACAAAATGTCCCAGGAGTGTTGCTCTGAACTCCTCCCAAGTAATATCAGCGCAATCCATCCCCGCAAAGGTGGTGTCCAGCTAAGATTTCCACCACCTCTTTCCGTGTGACTCCAGGCAGGAGACCGCCAAGGCAACAGCCTCCTCGGTGGGGCATCGAATCCCCGCAAGCGTCTCGTAAATGTTATCCAACCCTTCCTCCGTACGTACTGCATACTCCGTCCCCAGGTAGGATGGAGGGGAAAGTCACCGGAAGACAGTCATCCAATTGGCCCCAGGGTTTGGCAGTGGAGCCGGGGCTTGCTGAGCTCTAAAGGCCTCCAGAATGGTCGTCAGTGTTTACCCCATCTCCGTCTGCAGGAATGGAGCTGGAGCTGGCGGAGGCGGGACCATATTCGGAGCCTGAGGGGTCCTCTACTGTGATGTAGGGTTCGTCGCAGGCTCCAAGGAAAAATTCCACTTGTTAGAGAACGTATGAATGGAATATAAGAAAGGGTAGAATGGACTTTCACACGTTATTTCCCTTATGGGCACACCACTACTTCCGCTGCTAGTTTGTCCGCAAACTAAGCTCGCACGAGGGTGGCCCAAGGTTTGTGTACTACTTCTCTTTTGATCGAGGTCCCCTCTGATACCACTTGTAAGACCCCCCCTTTTTTTTCGAACACCGTGGTTTTAGCCCAGAATTGCCGCTTTGCGGTAGCACCAACTCACGGGAAGGCCGCCACTCCAAAACGCCAATTTTGCCGGCCCTTTTCGATCACAAGAGAGAGAAGTGAGTATACATAAAATGTAAAGAAGTTCATAAAAACATGTATGAATAGAGAATCACAACCAGTCAATCAATAGATAATAATAGAAAATAGAGGTACTACAAAGATCAGTTCAGAAGAAATATAAAGGAACGGGCTCGAGCCCATTACATCAGAGTCCTCACTACAAATCACTCATCGCGGAAGCTATAAAAATACTAATCACTCACGGAGCTAGTTGCAGGTGCACCGATACTAGACTGACCCACCTCCATGCGCACCGTACTCCGCTGGTGCTGGTCCGTGGACTGCTTGTCCCTGTCTCCCATCCGGAGCTCCTGTAATGTTGTGGTTCGAAAACCATTAGTCATAAAGACTAAGCCCTATCATCCCCTACCCCTCCCCCCACGACTCCTAAGCACCGAGCGAAGAGGAGGAAAGGGAATCTACAAAGTTGGAGAGTAATCAAGCAGATGACAATGGAGCTAATCTAACAACTATCATGGTGTATATACATCTATCTAGAATAAAGTACATCTAGCAATTCTATGGTAGTAAGTAATAAAGTTGACATGTAGTAAGTGGCAAATATATAAGAAGACAAATAGAAAGCAAGTAAGTAAATAAGTAAGTAACCTTAACTTATATGAATGCCCATACAAACTTATAAGTTAAGGGGTCTTCTACAAGGCTACCATCGTATAAAAAGTCCCATACCGATTTATACGTTTGGGTGTTGGTTGTATGCAAATATGAGTGTAGTGATATGTTATGCCATGATTCATGCAAGTGCAACTCACGCACACGACTCTATGCGCACAGACCTTTAGTTCCCCCTGTTCGGGCAGCTAGCTTCACTCCCAGGAACCTCTATAGTGGCAAACGGAGAAAGTGGGTCGGGCCTCCCACTCCTAGGTGGGTACCCACAGTACCGGGCCTCGCCCTTCCGTACGCCCCTAGAAGAACACAACCTAGAGTATCCGCGTACTAGTGCTGGCTATATCCACCAGACTTTCTTTGGCTAAGTGTCCCACACCGCTGAGTCAACGTACTGATGGAGGTGTGAATGACAATCATTTACCGAAGACCTACCACCTTTTTCTGTACTCAAACCCTCGAGCCCTCGGCTCCCCGAACTGTTCCATCCGTGTATCTACTTCTAGAGTTACCATCTGAATGGCAACTAAACCAGCTTATTCTACCTCCCTAGCTACCGGGGTGTGAGAATGTGCAACCCTAGATATTCTAGGTTCTCTTTTAATTTATTATTCCTATGGTTTACGTTAGCCTAAGACTGCCCCCGGTATTCCCCGTGAAGGGTTCTCAAAGGGCTCTAGGAACTATGATGGTAGCTGAAGCCCACCGTTCCCTTTCGCAAGGCACTTATTGTTATTGGTTAATCTCCCTTTACCCGATCCCTTTTAAATTGCTTTAGACCTAGCTCTGAAGAATTAAGACTCTTCCTTTCCTACCCGGGGTGGACGATCTTTCGTCGTTCCCGAACACCACTTAACACTAGTCAATATCACACTCTACTTATCCTGACTTCCAATAACGAACTTAACTTAACTTGCCCTATCTAACCAGCAAAATACAAAAATTCCATCTCCCCAAGCTCATTACCCACTCTAGTTCAGTTTCTGTGGTTTTGCTATATACAGACCATCCTAAGATACATGAGGTATATAAGGGGAGGTACTCCAAATCGTCTTCTGAATCTCCTATAATATTTACTGGAGGTCTATCATGACATGATATAACTAAGTCCAAGATTTCCAAATTTTTCCTATTTATCGGGCATTTAATTTATTTATTCTAAGCCTCTAAATGCCCTAGTATGAACATGAAGTGCACTAATGAGCCAACAATAAATCATCATAAAATCAGTAAAAATCCTATGAGGCATTTAAGCAGTAATTCCAAATTTTGGAAAATTTCAGAGTTGTTTAAACCTATATTTCCTAATTTACCATTTTAGGCACCTCTACTATATTATGAAGCTAGTACTGTAAATATGTAGCCAAAATTCACAAGAAAATTACAGAAGCTTGATGGTGACCTAAAACTATTAGAAACCAAGTCCTGTGATTTTTCTCTAATATTTGGGCTCAAAATTTTATTTAATGTGAAATACTAATTTTCCTAACTTATTGCAGGAGGTACTATTTTTAATTATCTAAAAATCCAGAGAAAATTACTGGGTGATTATTATGGTTTGAAACACACACTGACCAAAGTTCAAAATTTTCCAAATAAAAATTGGGCATTATTTGTATTTTTGATTACATATCCCAAATGGTAAGTTAAAGAAGCAAGTACCCAAAATAATGAGAAAGAACTCACAAGAAAAATACAGAAGGTATAAAATGCTATAGGTTGCCCTAATCCAAGATTTTATAACTTTCCAGTGAACAAAAATTCCAGAATCATCAAAATAAATATCTGGGGCACAACTAGAGTTGTGAATGAAGTACTGTATAAATTAATCCAAAAATCCCAACAAAATTATATTATGGCCATTTAGACCAGAAAATCACCCAGCCCAAATTTTTTTTAATTTGTAGTTCATATGTCAGCATAATAGTTCAAATTAAGATTGGTGCCCTAAACTAGGGTTAGGATTTTAGGTGGCCTAACTGTCTACAAATCCCCTAAGATTTTGTTCAGAGAACTATAATGGCCCTATGGTCCACTCCATAAAATTTCAAGTCAGTCCAAGGTCATTTGACCCCATGACCTTCACAACCCTACAAATCCCCGTTAAGGGACCTACCCTAGGGTTCTAGGGCTACCCTACACCAAACAACCCCAAACACCCTTGGAGGGTGTGTCATGTCCTAAAAAGTCCGTGGCCAAAATATCAGACTCTATTGAGGTGATGTGACCACTCAAATTACCAAGGGGGTGATTTACCCTAAATAACCCTTTATGGGGCCAACTAGGGTTGAGTAAAACCCTAGTCAAAACACCTCCAAATGAGATGAAAATTTTTCCAGTGTCCTATTATGACCTCTAAGGCCACCCACCAAAATTTGGGGGGATTTTGAGGTGTTTAGGACACTTAATTAAAATATACATGATTTATTAAATTTTTCTAAAAACTTTAGAAAAATGTTTTCCAAAAATCCTAATTTTTGGACAGCACCTGAATATAGGTAAGATTTGGCCACACCCTAAATTTCAAGTCTTTTGATGACTGGATTGGAGTGGGGAATTTTTCTAAGGTCAGGACAGCTCTATGGATAGACCTCACCAAAATGAGTGCTGAGGTCTATCTAGTGGTCCAAATTACTTGAAACAAATTTTAAAATTTCCTAGACTCATAAAGCTACAATATTGTTGTTGATAACTTTTTCTGTAGGAGCTTCTAAGTATTTTTAGAATTAATGCAAGTTACAGGCAGAAACATTACAGAAAATATATAGAATTTACTTTAATCAAATAACTTGCACGGATCTTAAAGGCCGATCCGTCGGCTGGGAGATTATATTCAACCTCTAGCCGACAATCTAGATAGGACGCACATGGGAGACCTTATCCCTCCCACAGCTGGCCGTCTTTCCACCTCCCCGGCTGGCCACCGCCACCACCACCTCCGTTGAGGTGGTGGCCATCGTCGGGCGGCGGCGCGGCTGCCGGAGAGGCTTTTTCCGGCGAGCCCGAGACTTCATTATTTTTGCAGAAAAATCGGAAAGTGAAGCTCTTCCGATCGGGATCAATTGAGCCCGAATCTTAATACAAAGGAAGCTAAGATCTACCCGTAGAAAGAGAGGAGGGGAGGACCTTGTTCGCGGGCTGGAGGCTGGAGACCGTCAGGATGCCATTGGTGCGGTGGTGGCGTCGCCAGAATTCTCAATAGCATAGTGGGAGGCTCAAAAACTTCAGGTAAAAGCTGGGAAAACCTCCTCTTCGGCCTCTGAGGGTGTTTAAAAGCTTGGTCAAGGAGGGGGAATGGCCAAAACTTCAATGGCCATTATAAGTTCATTAATGCTTAGGTCGGACATGGTGGAGGGGGGGGGGGGCTGAAACGGCCCTATCCAGCTGGCTAACGGCTAAAAACTCCTCCTTTTCCCTAGAGGAGTTTGATCCAGCCATAAAAAGGGCGAGAGGGAAAAGCCACGGCATCAAATGCCATTGATGGCCATGAAGCCAAGCTCTCAGCCATGGCCGTAACCGCCTTCTTTGCAAAACCATCGGTCCACGTGTCAAGCTTGACAGGTCAACTTAATTTAAGTAAGACTTAATAGGTCTTAATTGGAGAAAGCAGCCCACTCCCTAGACCGGCCCGGTTTAGCAGAACCAACACCAAGCCATAACAAATCTGCCAGAAAAATGCCAGAAAAATTCTAAGTATAATGGTGTTTAGTGAGCTCTTCTCACTCAAAGCCATCCTTGCTACAGCATTAAGTGAGCCTTGCTCACTCAACGCCATCCCAAATATTGCGTTGAGTGAGCTCTGCTCACTAAACGCCATCCCAGATACGGCGTTGAGTGAGCTCTGCTCACTCAACGCCATCCGGAATGGCCTCCCAGACAATGGCGTTGAGTGAGCTCAGCTCACTCAATGCCATCCGGATTATGGAATTGAGTGAGCTCTGCTCACTCAACGCCATCCAGAATCTACCCTTTTAAACGATGGCACTGAGTTAGCTTAGCTCACTCAACGCTGTCCAGATTACAGCGTTGAGTGAGCTCTGCTCACTCAACGCCATCCAGACTAAACTAAGTGGCGTTGAGTGCGGTCAGTGCACTCAATGCCGTTCAACTTATGGTGTTGAGTGCACTCAATGCACTCAACGCCATTCCGCCTGACAGATTACGGCGTTGAGTGAGCTAAGCTCACTCAATGCCATCCAGTCTACGGCGTTGAGTGAGCTCAACTCACTCAACGCCAACAAATGACACCAGATGGCGTTGAGTGTAGTCTGTGCACTCAATGCCGTATAGCTTATGGCTTTGAGTGAGCTAAGCTCACTCAACGCCATCCAGACTATGGCGTTGAGTGAGCTTAGCTCACTCAACGCCATTCCAAGGTCACGGGCATGACAGATCGGTCACGGGCCTGTCAGGCCCATATTGAAATTTCCTAGCTCGCCGATCGTTTTTCTGAGGTTGACGATCGTCGAAGGGGTCACGCCCTAGGTCACGGGCGTGACGGGTCGGTCACGGGCGTGACCACCCCTCTACTCGAAATCTTGGTCGATAAACTTAAATTCCTGGGTTTTCCTAGGGTTCTTTTATGACAAAACCACTCCCAGGGGTCCGGTTGGAAATGGGATGTTACACGTCAGAGGAGCAGTTTGTCGCGGAATATGCTTCTTCTTGCCTCTTCTTCTCTAGCACCTTGCTCTTTTCCCCTTGATTTTGCATTAGTATGTCTATAGTGTATGGCGGATTCACAGGGACAGCCAAGATTACTGGAAAAAACAGCGGTTAGCATGTCAAGAAGGTGGATACAATTGTACACCACTAAGAATACCTACTTAATTTGCGGAATACTCCCTCAAAGATCGGAAGGATGGAAAGTTAATAATCAATGTCAAGTCTCAATTCCCGCAGGAACTCGAAAATCTTCTTCTCAGTGTCAAACATCCTGAGAGTCCAGAATTTTCTGTCCACCCATTCCTGTGAATATGTAAGCTCGGTACCCAGGTCGCCCTGAAACTTCAGGTAGCGGGATGACCAGTTGTGGATCTTTTTTGGAAGATTAATGACCTTTATCCCCTTGACATAGATGTACAGAATACCTTTGTATGGCTTTCTGTTGGCGGAGTAATGGAGAGGATAGAGAATATTTTCCTAAAGATGCTGATAAAAAATGCAATATGCTCAGATCGCATATAAGAAAAATAATTATAGATTGCATCAACTTTATTTGGTGCGAGCTAGCCCGATACCACTTATAGTGTTTGAAGATCTTTGGAATTTCCCCCATAAATGGGAACTTGAAGCAGTAAGCAAAGTGGTCTATTTTTGATTGCGATCTGATTCCCTAAGGAAGAGTTTATTCTTTCTTATTCTAGAGGAAGGTGGACATGAAATGGTGAATTCTGCATGTACTTCCCAATAAACTCTTAGAGGTCGGCCTCTGTTAACTTGCACTTCTTATGATTAGCAACATGGATTGTTTTTGTGGCAACAGTTCGTGCGGACACCATTTTTTTAGACCATAGAGACTTTTTCTTCGGTCGTATTTCCTGTCATAAACAAAGAATGCAGATCTATTTATAGAAAAATTGTCAACCCTATATCTATCCAAGCTGTGCGCCATGCAAATCAGTTTGCAAAATACTTGCAATTCTAATAGAAGTTTGTGTAGAAACAAAGTAGGCTGCACATTTCGTAGTTTAATGAAAACAATAAATGACAAGCATAATATATAAGAAGGTGAAAATGAAAATCAAATCCAATCTTTATCAAGCAGATTATCTTATCACACTATATTACAGTCCGCAAATAATATTAGAAGACATTTCAAATAACAATGGTCGCGGTCAGCGTTGTCAAGTCGATAAGTGTGATCTATACATATATACACCATCTGATTACTCCCCTGGATAAATATATCATACAAATTTAAAGGAGTCAATACATCATATTAATGGACTAATATATCTGGGATGCCTCGCGGTCTACTTAACTCAAGGGAACCATGTGTTCTGTGGGTTCCCTTAATGTATTTGCTGTCGTAGGATGCTCATTTGCTCTAGTTAGGGGATATCAAGATTCTCCTGAGACCATGCAATATGGAAATCATGGTCTCTCTGTTATCTCTCCTGAAGACCGTCGGCTCTTGTTTTCCCGCATAATATTTAGATATTTATCCATCTAGTATCTGACATTGTCTTCAGACCACTGTCTTTATTTACATTTTTTCGAGGAAAGCAAAAATAATGAAAATCTAGTCCAACAAGGATTTCTTCCTCTCTGATTTCTCCTTCCTCTCCTTCTTTAGCTTAGATCGATGGACCTTCCCCTGGCCAACATGACCTTTACCTTGTCTATAGCAGTATTCCTCTCTTTCACTATTGTAGCTGTCATCATACCCAGATCTTTGTTCTAATTGTCCAGCTCCTCACGACCCTCATGGTTTATCTCACTAAGAGATGGGGTTGGAAGTGGAGGTGGTGGATGAGGAGGAAAGAACTACCCATATTCAATTGATGCTGGCGACTAGTTTAGATCTATAACAAAATGAAACAAAGTCAAAATAAACTTCAGCAGACCATAACAAGTATGAATAATAAAGAACGAGGCCTCTAGGACATGAGCTCCCTTCTTTTTTGGGCACTATTGTGACCTGAAAGTTATCAAAGACAGGGCTCCTTGCGCATACTGGGTCAAATATACTCAGTTGTTCACGCCTGTCTCAATTAGCCTTTTTCCTCTTCTTAATCACTAAGTTGTTTGAAATGACGATATCATTGGTCTCCATGATAATTGATAGAACATTATGTATAGTTATTTGAATATAGTTTTATTTAATAAATAATCACTTTTTATTTAGTTTTATATTAATATATGTCTAAATTACTTTATTTTTGTATTTCAAGTTAATTTGGGCTATAAACAATATTTTGAAGCTCGCAGAATTGATTTGGAGAAGATTTTGAGCAATACTTGAAAAATCCCTAGTAGTCGCCCTGGGGTCACGGACATTATATGGGGGCATTACTCTAATCACAAGTATGACTCTCTGCTAGAGCTCCATACACCATTGCTACGTCAGATTAAATTTACAAGCCTGTCACAGGCATGAACTATAGGCATGACCGGAGGTGGTGTGACCGCCAGCTCAGGGGCGTGACTACGTCATTAGGATGTCAGTTTACGCTGCATGTTGTTCTAGCTTATATTCCCTTGTCATAGGCGTTACCAGGGGGCGTGACCTCTTCTGCAATTGCCATATTAACTCCCCTTATTTCATGTTTTCGTCATTTTCTAAAGCATTCAAGACACGCCCTAGGTCACGAGCGTGATCTAGGGGCGTGTCTTGCTAATTTACTCAATTTTGGCGATTATACCCCAATATTCACGAGCTTTCAAGACGTCATTTCCATACCTTACATGCCCTAGGTCACAAGTGTGACCTAGGGGCCTAACTCACAGGCAAATTTTACTATAAATTGCAGGCAAGATTAGGAGCTAGAGTGGGATTTTGGAGTTTATTTTTAGAATTTTTGCATTACTTTTCAGTATTTTTATTTCATAGTGTAATCTTTAGTTTTGGCAATTTTTAATTCAAGTACTATTTTCATTTATAATCATGTCTCTCTCTACCTTCTTGTGTAATTCCCTTATCATGATGAGTAGCTATATTTCCATTAACACTTGATCATTATGAACTTTGGAATGAAATGAACTTTTATTTTCTTTTAATCATTTAGAAAGCTCTCTATTTTAATTTGCTTCGGGTTGTCTTTGATAATAATTTATTTGAATTCTAGTCCAGCGAGTTCAATCCTAGATCTGTATCCTTGATTTTTCTAAGTGGTTGTGGATGCGTGTAGATCTCTTAAAAATATAGCTACATAGTTTTCGATCCAAGATATATATCCTAGATTTTATAGAGAGCTTGTGGATATAAGAAGATCAATAAAAGACAAATGAAGTTGTCATACAATCCTCTATAGAGGATAACCCAGATCTTCTAGATTAGGGTCAAACCCAATAGTGGGGTTCATCGCCTAAAGCAAGCTTTAGACGATTCGACTTGCAAAGGAGTATTAATCGTGACACCTAAGTTTAGATGTTAGCAATATTCCCGAGAGGGGTGTTAACATAATTTTGTAACCTCCGCGGTCGAAGAAAAATTATTAGAACTTGCACTTTAAAATTATAATAAATGTTCATGTTATTCAAAGAGATTCTAAATCAAGTGCAAATCTTTATTTCATCAAATTATTCTCAATAGTTTAATCGAACTTTTTATCTTTTTGCAAATCAACCAATCTTTTATATTCGATAAAATAAAATAATTTGCGTGAGTCGAAGTAATCAACATGCCCGGAAAATATGACAGTTGATATTATATTTTAAAATATCCAAAACTATGAACAATAGGAGCTCTTGCCTAGAGTTTGTAGAATTTGGAGATATTATTAATCGCAAATTACACCCATAAAGTTTCTGGCATCGTTGTCGGGGAGTTATTATTGTTGAAAATTTGAAAACAAATTTTTTTATTAATTTTATCTTCCTCTTTCTCTACCTCCATTTCACTTATAAATTTTCTTTATAGAATTCTATTCTATTAAGTGAAAGTTGTCTTGTTTTCTTTTTCAAAAAAGAATATGTTATCACTTTTGGCAGCTAAAGTTGTTGAGCTTCAAAACAAAGTTAACCATTGGGAAGCCGCACAGAAGCTTCAAATAATTTGTAATTTTTGTGGTGCCCATCATCGAAGTGAGGAATGCTATTCTAATTTTTATCATCAAAATGTTTGTTATGGAAATTATTTTGATAAAAAATATGAAAATAATTATTCCTACTTTAATGATAATTCTTTTTCAAATTATCATGGAAATAATGTTTCAGATTTTACTGATTTTTCCAATAGTCATGAAAATAAATTTTCGGGCTAAGATGAGAATAAATTTTCGGATTTTAATAATTTTTCTTCCTACTTGGATGTTGCTTATTTTTGGTGGCAAGATCACCCAAAATGATTTTCGAGTAATGAGAATAATTCTTTAAATCTGATAATTTTGTTCTTCTTCTTTTGCACATCATGCTTCTTCTTTTTATTTTGGGGAATCTTTACAATTTCAATTTGATTCTCCTCCTCAACATTTACATAAGAATTTTATTTATTCTAGTGATTTTCCCCATCTTCGAATATTTCACTTGTGGAGGAACATGAATCTTCATGTACCCCCTTAGTTTCTTATACCGAAGAAAAAGGAAAATTATTGTTTCAAGAATTTAACAATTTTATGGACGCATCGAGTAAATTAGAAGAAGAACATGTTTCTTCTCCTACTTCTCCCGATTTTTCTGCTCTTCTTCATGAATTTTTAAGCATAACACATAAATACTTAGAAATTTTTATTCATGAAAATGTTTGTCCCATAATTTTAGAGTAAATGAATTTTTGGATAATAATTTTATTTTAGAAAATAAACAACTGAAATTTGATCATATAGTTTCACAAGAACCTCTTCCTTGCAAAATTTTTTCTAACACGTTTATTTTTTATTTTTCTTGTACTAATGATTATCATGTAGAAGATGAGATGTTTCAATCAAAATTCATCTGCAATCCATTTGCTGCTCATCTACAAAAATTCAAATCACCTCAGGTTTGTATATGTGATTTGGATTTGCATTTTCAAGCTGACCGCAATAAGGGAAATCATAAAAATAAGAAAAGGAGTAGTCGGACGGATGACTTCAATTTTTCACCTAAGCGTAAATTAAAGGAGTTGCTTGTGCACCTTAATTATTATTTTCCTTTTTCCAAACAATAACGTCTATCTTAAAGATGGAAAAAAGAATAGCGATCTTGGGAGGCACCCCATAGTTATCCTATTTTTTATAAATTTTATGTTTAGTTTTTATATAGGTTTGGATGTTTAATGATGGATGACGGTCAGTCAGGCTCGAACATCAAGATTTATATAAACTCACAAAGTTGGTAATTTGTGTTTTATTTATTTTATTTTATATTTTTCTTAGTAAATCGAAGAAATATAAAAAAATAAACATTAAATAAAATTTAGCAATTTTATTTTTACACCTCCTAATCACGGGCATGACCTAAGGGTCATGATCATGAACGACCAGCGTGTACTTCCCAGAATACGAATTCCGACATTGGTTTCGAGGAGGAGAATTTCATTTTGTCTTCAATTCAAGTCACGGGCATGATCATCAATGGTCACAGAAATGACATTGATGGAACCTCTTCGAGCCATGCAAGAAAAAACTCGGTCTGGGAAGTCACGCCTATGATAACTATATCGCGCCCATGATGTAAATGAGTCATGCCCATGACTTATCTGGCAAATAAAATTCAAAAAATTTAATATTTTGTGTTTACACACCTAGGATCACAGGCATGACCTTGTGTCGTATAGTGTGAATCCGAGTAGTTGATGCGATCAATGCCTCTGATTCCTTTTTTTTATTTTACGTTACATGCCCTTGAGTCACATGCATGACTCTAAGGCATGATCTTCCAAATGCAATTTACGGTCATTTTCGGAGGGGATCTCATTATTTTATGCCCGTGAAGGTTACAGGCCGCCAAGTAATTGGTTGACCTCATAAATCTTTTTTATTTAAGCTTCTTTCCCCCATTCTTTCCTCCCCACAAATACCAACTCTCTAACACTCCTCTCCATTCACTCCTCCTTCCAAAACTCCCCTCTTCCTCTCCAACATGCCTCGCCACCATCCTCACTCTACTACAACATCTTCCGAGCACCTTGCGGATTCCACTACGATAGAAGATATGCTAATATTTGAGAACTCAACGCAACAAGACCAGAGAGAGTGCTTACGTGCTAAACCCTTTGGCGTCTTCCAGGTTCTGGACTGTGGAATTCTTCAGGCCTTTGGTGCTGCATATTTGGTTAGAGAATTTTTATCCACCCCTGGTTGGAGTTCTATTTTTGTTATTTCGGAGCCCACTTTTCACGAGTTTACCACGGATTTCATATCCTCTATCGAGTTTTATTGGGTTATAGATGATGACTTTATTGTATTTCGGATGGGCGGCGCAGCGCATCAACTTACAATCCGCTAACTCAACATTGTCATGGGATTTTGTGATTAGGAGTTCTCTCTCTCTCTCCCGCTTATTCCGGCCTTTATTTTGATTTTCATTCGGACTTTAACCTTCTCACTTTTTGGTTGGAAATCAGCAACGACATCATCCCCTTTATTCTAAAGAAATCAAATCGTTGCCACCTAATTTCCACTGCCATACTTATTCTCCACAACCACCTCATATTTACCCTCACCGGTCGCGACAATAGCCATGGCATCATGACTCGAGTGGACTTACTATATTTATATTATAAGTTCTACCAGGCCCCATTTAACCTTGGTTGTGCGCTTGTGATTTTCTCTTAGCATCAAGTTTAAAATGCGAGGTTGGGAGAAGACCACGGCGGGAAATTCTTCATTCATCTTACCAAAGAGATAGCGATTTGGGATGCTCTTCCGCAGTTGTACTGTATTGATACGCCGCTTGTAATTCATTTTTAGACCCACCAGGCCCTCAGTTTAGTGCGATGACAAGATGGTGAGTTTGAGGCTATCCCTCTAGTAGTCTGTGGTGGATACTTTGACCTAAATCTCTGAGCAGGTCCCAATGGCGATCCTCACTCTATGATGATTCCACCACCATCGCACCATTCTTCCCCGGCACCAGGTCCTTAGACCTATTGGGATCATCAATTTTGGTCAATTTACACTTGGCTGGACCAGATGCAGACCCATTATGATGAGCATTTTAAGTATTTTGACAAACGGTTTACCGCGCTGGAGCAGAGACACACTTCTTCCAGGGCGCATATTTCACGTAAGTTTACGGACCTATGAGCATGCTATTAGCAGTAGGGGGGGGCAATAACGATGAGGAATAATTTTCATTTTGTACTGAGTTTGTACCGGGTCTGTTGAATCTACATATTTTCTTTTATTAACATCTTCATGTATTTTTTTTTATTTTAATAAAAAATATCAAAAAAAATCTTTTGTTTTGATTTAGTATTTTCTTTCAGGTTAAACTTGGTGTAGATTTGGTCTCTCTAGGGAAGTTCTCTCTTCCTCTATTTTTAATTTTAGAACATTGGGGACAATGTTTCATTAAAGTATGGGGGGATATTTCTCACTAGTTTAACCTCTTTTTAGCAAAACATAAAAAAAGTATTTCTTTTTATAGTCTTTAGAAAATTATTTTTTCAAAACTTTAAAAAAAAATTAAAAAAAAATTTCGAAAATCAAAAATTTATTTCTTGGAAAGGGACATGTTGAGATTTCATCCCACAAAATAGCCTAATACCTTGTGAACCCGTCATAGGTTAGCTCTCTACATGTCTATGTAATAACAAAAAATTAGGATTATAATTTATGCTTATTTTATTAATTCGTAGTATTTATATCCTTTAAAAAAATCCAAAAATATACTAAACCTTGCTTTATTTCTTTATTATTTTTTGAAATTTAGTTTGAGTTTATTTATAAAAAATTTTATAACTTTTGATTTGCTAGTCTTTACTTTATATCATTGTTAGTTAGATTTAATTTTTAAGTGATATAATTTTTAAGAAATATCTTATGAATTAAATTTGTTTATTATTATTTCTTTCACACTTTTTCTCTTTTTATTATAATTAGTTACAATTTTGTGGTACTTTTCTCTACAATTTTTAGATTTCAATAATATTAACTTTATGTTTTAAGATTATTCGGGAATTTTAATTTACTATAGTTGCTCTCTAACTTTTTAATTTACTCTAAAAGTTGTCTAGCCTTTTCCTTTTTTTATTTTCTTATTATATCATATGTCATGAGGATAAGAGGATGAAAATCATTATCTCTTGATAAACATATATATTTTTCTTTTTATTGTTAGATCATATGTATTGGGAATCAAACATTCCTTAGTACACATATGTAACCCCCAAGAATTAAAGATGGAGTAAGAGGTTAAAATTCATTACTCCCAATCATTTTTATTTTAGTTGAATAGAGGAAAAATATATTTGTTCATATATCATGGAAAATGAGAGGGTAAAATTCATCATTTTCTTTGTAAAAAAATGCAAATATTGCAAAAGAAAAAAAATGTGCGGGGTGAGAGAATAAAATTCATCACCTCCAATAAAAAACTTCTTCATATTAAGTGTTTTCATAATCCTATTAGTGAATAAAAATTTATTTAAACTTAGATTAAAATACTAATTGAGCATAAGTAGTGCTTTGAATTTTTCCTTCAAGTCTCTTTTGGGTTAAGGGTGTTAATTATTTTAATCTGATTTATTTTCCTAATTACTCAATTTTGAATGCTAGTTAATTTATTTGTGAAATCTTTGCTAATCAATTCTCTCATCTCATTTTTATTTCATAATTTAGGACTTAATCTTTAAAATAAAAAAAAATTTACATTTTCTTTTGATTTAATAAATTTTTAGTTTAATTAAAAATTACATTAATATCTTATTAATATTTCACATATTTTTGCTCTGGAATCGCAAAAGTTAAGTGTGTGGGTATTTGATGGAACATTATTTATAATTACTTTAATATATTTTTTATTTAATAAATAATCACTTTTTATTTATTTTTATATTAATATATGTCTAAATTACTTCCTCTTCATATTTTAGGTTAATTTGGGCTATTAATAATATTTTGAAGCTGTCAAAATTGATCAGGAGAAGATTTTGAGGTAAATTTGGAAAATCCTATGTACAGGGGTCATGGGCGTGACATGAGGGAATGACTCTAATTACGGGCGTGAACCTCTGCCAATGCTCCAGATTTCATTACTACATCCTCCCTAAAATCGACCACCAACATCCTCCCTAAAACCGACCACCAACAAAGAAAACCAAACAGCCCTTATCCTTGAAGAAATCGGCCAAGGAGCAAGGATCTTCCTTATGAGTGTCAACTATGGCATGAAGTGACGAAGGCGGACAAGTTCCTCTCCCTCCGCCATGCCTCCTACGGAGCCGTTGAAGAACGATCCAAGTAGAGAAAATCAGAATCATCCATTCCGATTGGGTAACAAAAATATTCCTACTTTATGTGATTTTTCACTCTTAGATTAATTTCTGTGGTGGTTTTACTTTAGCATTAATTTTGATAGCATTGGAATCATCATGGTTATCTATCATTTGCTTTGTAGTTTCTTCTTTGTTTCATTTACATTTGAGAGGTTTGGCGAATCTTTTGCTTTCTTTTGTTGGGAAAGATCTACCTTTTCCAAATCGTATTTTATTTGGTAGATCTCTTTTGGTACAACACTGCTCGTTCAGACTGGGTGGGTCCTTTAGCCGGAATAAATATTGGCCTAAAGCCTTTGTTCGATCCTAAGCGGTTTGGCTACCCTAACTTTAGCATATAATTGATAAAATTAATTAACGTGGTGCTGCGTAGAACAATTGTGCGAGTGTAGAACTAGATTGTATAGAGACATACGTGTTTGTCCGTAGATCTATTAGGTGTAAACAGGCGAGCCTGCTTTAGCAAGCCATTCCAGCTTACACACCCTGGTCACGGGCATGATGAGGGGGCGTGACCTCTTCTACAACATCAAGATTAACTCCCTCTGTTTCATGTTCCCGTCGTTTTCTAAAACAGTTAAGACACACCCTAGGTCATGGGAGTGACCCGCCGATTTACTCAAATTTTGCGGTTTTTCCCCAATGTTCACGGGCTTTTGAGATATCGGTTCCATACCTTACATACCATTGGTCAAGGGCGTGACCTAGGAGCATGACTCTCTCCATCAAAGTTCACTATAAACTCCAAGCAAAACCAGGAGCTGGAGTTGGATTTTGGAGTTTTTTTTTCAGTATTTTTGCATTACTTTTCGGCATTTTTCATTTCATAGTGTAATATTTAGATTTGCTAATTTTTAATTCAAGTACTATTTTTATTTGTAATCATGTCTCTCTCTACCATCTTGGATATTTCCCTTATCATGATTACTAGCTAAATTTTCATTAGCACTAGATCATGATGAACTTTGTAATGAAATGAACTTTAGTTTTTTTTAAGCATTTAGCAAGCTCTCTATTTTAATTTGCTTTGGGTTGTATTTGATTATAATTTATTTGAATTCAAGTGTAGCAACCTGATCCTAGATCCTTATCCTAGATTTTACTGAGAGGTTTTGGATACGAGGAGATCCATTAAATATATCACTGCATAATCTTCGATCCTAGATCTGTATCTTAGATTTTAACGAGAGGTTGTGGATACAAGAAGATAACTCAAAGGCAAAAGAAGTTGTCATGCAATCCCTAATAGAAGACAACCCAAATCATTTGGATTGGAGTCAAACCCAGTAGTGGGGTTCACCCCTTAAAGGAAGCTTAGAGAGTTCGACTGGCCGAGGGATCTAAATCGTGCCACCTATGGTTAGACGTTAGCAGTATTCCCAAGAGAGGAATTAATATAATTTGGGAACCTCAATGATCGAAGACAAATTATTAGAACTTGCACTTTAATTATTTAATAAATGTTCAAGTTATCCAAAAGGATTCTAAATGAATTGCAAATCTTTATTTCATCAAATTTTACTAAATAGTTTAATCACATTTTTTACCTTTATGCAAATAAGCCAATCTTTTATATTCGATAAAATAATATAATTTGCATGAGTAGAAGTAATCAAAAGGCCCAAAAATATACGACACTTGATATTATATTTTTAAATATCCTACACTATGAACGATATGTTCTCTTTCCTTTAGTTTGTAGAATTTGGAGATATTATTAGTCGCAAATTTCACCCATCAATAATCTTCTCTTATTTCGATTTTCATGAGGGAGACCTGTAAGGTAGAGGAAGATGGATGTCTCTGGGTGACGGTTTAAGTTCACCTAAACGCAATAGCTCGATGGCAGTCTACAAGTCTGCCTCTTCTCGCCTGTCTACGTCTTCTTTCTCTTTTGCTGCATTCTTGGTCGCAATTTGCTATCTCATCTTCTTCTTCTCAGTTCCTTCAGAAGCGATGATGGAGGCTTGCTTCTCGCTAATCTTAACTGCCAGCACCTGGACCTCTTCCTTAGCAGCTAGGTTGCTTGGAGCGGACTATAAAACCACCATTAAAGATTTTTTTAATCTCCTCAAGTGAGTCAAAGTGTTGTAAAATCTCAGCGGTAGAAGGATTGTCCGAAGAAAGCGAATTCATGCTACCCAAGGTAGTAGCATCAGGAGTCACGAAAGAGGACTCGAGAACTTCCTTTTATAACAGTCTGAACTGCAAGCTATTTGTGCTAACCTGGATAGAGATATTTGGCTCTTCCATCGAGTGAAACTTCTTGCTTACTCGCTAGTCAATAGGTATCTTCTCCTTCTTCCTCTTCATTTCAACAGATTTTCTCTCTAGTTCATTCTTTTCACGCTTATCTACATCGATCTAGCTAAATCACAGTTGTTCATATCAGACAGACCTAACGTCAGCTAAGGCCTTATTGGTGGCAATCTAACTTTCAACCCACGCTTCCTCAACCAACTTTTCTTCCTCATCTCGCTCTTCTTCGTCGGATAGCCCCCCTTCCACAACCTTCTCTCCAAAGAACTCACTTGTGGGCTATTTATATCCTAGGAATGGATGGCCTCATCATCCAGATTCATCCTTAGCATCACCATCCCAGAGGTAGAGTGCATCACATCCATATTAACAGGATTGTTAGCAGAGACTGCCAGAGGGTTTAAAATTGCTATCCCACTGGAAATTTTAATCATATCTGATACAGTAGAGGCTAATTTATGCAGAGCGGCCTCAGTTTTGCTAGATTTCCCAGGATTAAAGATTCTCTTATGGAGCGGACAGGAGATTCATGCTTTTTAGCCACAGCCTTCTTTGTTTTAGTCTGCGACTTGATCTTTTCCTCTCTTATAATAACAGAAGTGAGAAGTTTCCCAATTCAAGACATTACGGTCTGGAAAATGCTAACCGTAAGAGGTGAATTCTGCCCCCGTGACGTTAGATTTTTTTTGAAACAACAAAGCCTTCAGGAATATTTATAGTGCCAACAACATTAAAGGCAGTTACGGTCTCGCAATTAAGACAACATTTTTGAATTTTCTTGAAATTTAAAAATTTGCAGGGATCATGTTGATTGGAGAGCCCACAATAAGTTCTCATACCAATTTCTAAGTCGCCGGAGCCACAAGTCTCAGACCACTCAGGCACCAGCTTAATGACCTGCAGACCGCAAAACACGCTTTCTAGATCGCAGTCCAGCTTCTAAAACCGCCCAGCTCGCTATAGTAACATGTGGAAGAAGGTTAAAATAGCGAAAGAAACTAGTTCTCAAGTCATCAAGACATGAGCGGTCTGAAGATCCAGACCATACAGGTTGGCCACATCTCGGACAACAACCATTTGGACAATAGTGCCAGACTGCAAGGGTCAGACCGCCTGCTTAGCTGTCTAGCTGTAGTCTTTTTCGTTTCTTTTATATCTCGTCTCCTCTGCCTGGTTTTTTCAGTACCCTGTGTATACGGTTATTTTATCCCTACCCATTTGGGTATGCCCTCGATCAAATAAATTAATGATAGCAGCATTCCTAAAGCATGTTGACTCGGATCTAGGAACCCACTTGTTAAAGGTTATAGACTCGATTCTCAGGATTTGCATTATTCTATTTGCACGACTCTCTCTTGTGACCAATTCTTTTCAATCAAAGAAAAGACCATCGCAAGAGAGGCTTTTGCTACGAATGGCAAAGTTTGGTTTTATCGCGGCCTGCGGATCTTAATTCTTGTATTCTTATAACCTCTAGTAATAAGTTATTTACAGCACGCCCCCAAAGCATGCTGACTCAAATCCAGGAGCTCGCTTGATAAGAGTTGCGGTCTCGAGCCTAGTGCCTTGGGGCTTGTTGTCCTGCCAGCTTCCCTTTTTCTCCTTATTTCCCTTCTAGTTTTAACCGCTTCATTTTTAAATAAAAGGAAAGTTCGTCACAGGAGTGACATTTAAGCCGCAACGGGCGAACTCTGTTATTGTCGCTGCTAGCAACCTCTCTTTTTCTACCCCTAAATCCTAACTGCAAGTAACTAACTATTCGACAGTTTCCTCCCCTCTCTTTTCTCTTCGCATAACCTGGATGCACATTTTGTGCATCAATAGGATCGGCTGAAGGATACACACTAAAGTACGTCCTCATTTACTTTCATAGTAGACTATAGATTCCTACACGCGATTGGATTTCAGAGGATATTTTGAGAGAGACGTACTACACTAAGTACTCAGTGCATCAAATGATCACCAAGATGTACATTAACTTGCAAAGGAGATTGTTCTAGCTAAGAATGAAGAGAGATGTCACTTATTTCATTACCCACTACGAGTCATGTTAGAAGGTGAAAGTTGATTACAAGATCCCTGGAGGACTCTTGGTGTCATTTCTAATCCTGAGTTGAAGTTCGAGGATATTTCTATGGGCTTCATTCTTGACCTACCCTGTTCTCATTCTAGGAATAATTCTTTTTGGGTGAGAGTGAATTGATTAATGATGGTTAACACGTTCATCCAGATGAAGATAAAAGGCTAATATTGATTTTTTATACATCTCTTAGTGGAGCAAGTAGACCAATATCACGGGGTGCCTAAGATCATTATTTCAGATCATGATAGAAGCTTCACCTTTATGGAGTGAAGAGTAGTTCATTCTTGTTTAGTCTCTTAGTGGACATTCATCACGGACTTCCATCCTCAAATTGATGGCCGTTTTGAGAGGACTATAAGGATTTTGGAGGATCTATTATAGTTATGTTTCTTTGATCGGGGAGAGCCATGAGAGAGAGTTCTACCTTTGCTGGAGATTTCCTACAATAACAACCACCAAACACGCATTGGTATGACTCCATATGAGGCACAATATGGTAGTAGGTGGAGAACGCCATTATCATTGGTCCAGGATAAGGATCCAAAAGCATTGGTGATGGAAAACATCGATGACATTGATGCAATGATTAGACTGATTCAAGACCGCATGCTTGAGGCTAAGAGTGGGTAGGTAAAGTAAAATGATGGAAAGCATAGGGTTGTGGAATTTTAGGTGGGTGATAAGTAGATTTTAAAGATCGTTAATGCATGGCGTTTCTCATGTCTGGGGGAGGAAGAAGCTTAAGCCCTCGATTTATAGGTCCTTACATTATTCTAGAGCGGATTAGTCCCTTAGCTTACTTACTAGAGCTACCGTCAGAACTATAAAACTTGAATGATGCCATTTTTATTTTCTCCCTTTGGAGGGCACTGCTATATCCTCACGAGTATATCTCGACCACATTTGGCCCCATGGCATCTGGCAGATTTGTCCAGCAGGAGTCTGTGCAGATAATGGATACCACCACCCATACATTTCAGAGAAAGTGTGTTCCATTGGTAAATGTCTTCTGCTCTAACCAAGAGAAAGAGGAATAAAATTTGGAGCCTATAAACATGGTGCAACAATCTAATCTAGGATTGCCTTCCAAAGGGATGTTTGAAACATGTCATTCATACTGAAAGTGAGAGCAAGATCTATCTCAACTCTAGAGGGGGGTGAATAGAGTTTATTTAAATTAATTTCACAGTTTTGAAATAATCAGCACATATAAAATTCAATTTATATTATAGTGTAGAGTGCCAGTAATGAATTAAAAATAAAGAAATAAAGAGCACAGCACACAGCAAAACAATCACACAAGCAAGCCAGAAGACATAAAGAAAATATAGTGGTTCCCCAAAAACCTGGGTACATCCACTCTTCTACCACCCTTGGTAGGAATCCACTCAGGATGAGTTGATCAGGTTTCCTGACACCAATGAGCTTTTGATAAGGTGCTCAAAACCAAAACTAGATTTTTTGATAAGGTGTCTTGCCACCACTGAGTTTTGACAAGGCTCTCAGAACCACACTCTAAACTTTTGAAGGGAGTCTTGATAACCCTTTTACAGCAGGAAAAGAAAATGTAAAGAGGTTTATGTTGTCTTCTCTGTTCTCAAATCAAATGAGAGAAGACTAGTGGATTGTTGATGATGTCAAAGCTCCCCCTGAGATATAGAATGGTTCAGGAGTGAGAGCTTTGCTTCAGGGTGATAGGTCTTCAGAGGCTTCAGATCTCCAGCAGAAGATGATTCCAGCAGATGCTGAAATAATTGGTGTCTGGAGTTCTTGATGATGAAGCTATGACCACTTTTCAGTAAGCAAAGAGATTGTTCTACTGATTCTTCCGAATTGATCACTTGTTATCTGTCACTGTTAATCTCTCTTGTTCTTCTACTATGTGTTCTATCTTGTGTATCTATATGACTTAAGACAAAAAGAAGGATCTAATTTTCTGAAGAATTTCTTGACAAAGATAGCCGTTGGCAGTCATGAATGTCTTCCATAAAAGTTTTTGTCTTCTAGAGGAAAGTCCAATAAAACATTCTCTGAACAATTCCTTGAAACTTGTTCCAGAATAAAGAAAAACGGCTGGCAGATCTTCTTGACATAAATGCTGAGAGAATTCAAAAACATTCCAAAGACTGACAGCTTTTGAATCTTTAAAAACGTCGATCTCTTAGAAAATCGTCGATCTGAGCTCTACGATCGTCGAACTGAGCTCAGAGATGGAAAAAGATCAAACAGACAGAAAACGTCAAACTGAGCTCGAAGATCGTCGAACCAAGCTCAGCGACCTGAAGATTAAGAGAAGAGTGATCGTCGACCTGAGCTCGAAGAACGTCGACCGAAGCTCGACGACTTTAGCAAGGTTGAGCTCAGAGAGCGTAGAACGGAGTTCGATGTTTCGTACACCTAAGCTCGACGATAATTGTCCTTGCCTCAGCTTTAAGTCTGATTCCTTGAATGGTCCTGGGGGCAGCTCAAACCTAAATTCTAAGCCCTAGACACATTCTAATGTTGACCTTTACAACTATACAACTAGGTCAACCTGGTTTCCTAAGACAAACATAGTGATCCTTACCCAAATTAGTAATAGGGTGTTCCAACAATCTCCCCCTATTTGGGTTAGGATTACTATTTACAGACAGAAATAAGAAATATATAAGCATACAGACAAAACAAAAGCTAAACCAACAATGCAAGAAGAAAGATATAGCAACATTGCAGATCACAGATAAAAATATCAGCAAATATTTAGAGGTGGATGGTTGTTCAGCTCACACAAATCACTTCTTCTCAGTTCCCTTTTTAAACATAATTTCCCTGTTGGGATTGAGGGCTTCTTTCTTGGATCTTCTGTCATCTTCTGCACCTAAGGAAGTTTGAGATCTGGGCCTTGGAACCATAGCCTCAGGATGCAGCTTCATATAATCTTCTGGATTAAAGAATTTCCTTGAAGCATATCTCTCTAGTTCTTTCTTTCTCTGATCTGATAGGGTTGTAATGTTGGAAATGTCTTTGCCTTGCTCTCTGGCCTTTTTCATTTGATCTAGAGTAGCAAGCTCTTTCATTCTGCCAGTCCATGACAAGGGTTTGTTCTCAGGATCCTCAAAAGGAACAGGAGGTTCATATCTGTTGATAGACTCTGAATCAGTATGAGGAGTCCTAGAGACAACTGTATATTTTAGCCTATAAGGGAAAGGACCAGAAGTAGAATCAATATGGCCTTGTCCTTCCCTTTGTTGAAATCTGTGCTCTCTTTGGCTTCCTCTATATTGACCCCTTCTAGATTGATAGCCTCTTTGATATTTTCCCCTTGGGTGATATCTTTGATAGGACTGGGAGGAACTTTGCCTGGAAGCTGGGGCTTGAGAGGCTGAGCCTGAACCAGAATCTGGAGGAGGAGGAGGCTGATATTAAGAAGATCCCTTTTCATACTTGTCCAGCTTCCTTCTCTTCTTCATAGCCTTTAGTTGGTTCTTGGAATACTGCATGCAGGGCTCAGAGATGGGGCAGTCATGCAAAATATAATAAGGGATGTCATTAGAATCCTTAGCTTGAGCTGGGGGTACTTTCATCCTGGCCTTACTTCTGGCCTTCCTTTTCGGGGCAATTGTATTTGTAGAATCATCAGATTCAGTTTGACACTGATCACTCTCTGAACTTTGGGGTCTATCATATAGGTCATAAATGCTCTTAATATATTTCTCTTGTAATTTCAACTGATCAGGAGTCAGGGCAGGAGCAGCAGCAACAGAAATTTGAGCAGAAACAGCATGAGTAGTAACACTTGAAACAGAAACAGCATCAGGAGTTGGAGCAGAAGCAGGTTCTTCCAGATAAGAAGCAAGTTCTTTAGCAGCAGTATCTTCAATCACAGGGAGCATTTCAGTATCTTCTGAAGTCAAACTTGTTGTAGCAGCAGCAGCAGCAGATTCATTAACAATAGGCACAATGGCCTTGGTAGCAGTATTAGAGGTGGAAGCATAAACATCCACAGCCTCGCAGGAATTTATATATGAGGCAATTTTGCTGGGATCACAGTAATTTATAGGCACAATGGCCTTAGTAAGGTCTTCAGTATGTTGAACTGGCAGAAAACTGAAATAAACTATATCAAAATCAGAGAGCAGGCTCTGGAGGTCCATTGCAAAAGTAGGAGCAGGAGCAAGAGCTGAAGTAGACTCAGGCACATCCACTACTTCATGAGGCATCTCCCCCTGCCTTGGTTCAAGGAGAACTGAATCAAGGCACCCAGTAGAAGGGATTGCCTTGGAGGAGCTAAAGGAGGAGAGCTTGGTAGACAACTCCTGAACTTGTTTTAGGAGTGGAGCCAGGATGGCCTCCAACAGAGATGTCAGCCTGGGAGCTAGGAGCTCATAGAGTTTGTCTGCCAAAACAGGAAGATCTATATGCTCAAGATTGGCTTGAGCAGAGGTAGAAGTAGAAGTTACTAGAGGAGTGGCTGGAGCTGATGGCATGGAGAAAGTGGAGATAGGAGGTGTAGGAATAGATGGCTCTGAGAGTAGAATAGTGGAGATAGAGGTTGTTGAGATGGAGCTGGATGAGGAAAGAGATGGGGTGAAGGATGGTTGGGAAAGAATTTCTTGGAGAAGTTGTTGATAGGAGGAAGTTGAGGGAAGCTCAGGAGGAGTGGAAGGTGAATCATCCATAAAGGAATCATCTACAAGAGAAAATGATGGTGAGGTGAAAGTTGGATAAGAGAAAAGAGGATGGAATTCTTTTGAAGTAGATGCTAGAGGGGGTGAAATTGATGGTGAACTGGTAATGGGGGAAGATACCAATACTGAGGTTTGAGAGGAGGTTGAGGTTGAGATTGGGATGGAGACAGTTGGAGGAGGAGAGGAAGGAACAGACAAGTCTTCTGCTGGGGCAGAAACCTGAGAGGGAGTTACTTGGGTAGTCCTGGTGCCTGAAGTCAGTGGTGCAGCAGCAGCTCTGGTAGGGTTAAAAATCTGCCTGTCCCATTTGCTGAAAAGGGCATAGGAGAGCCTCTTGGAGGCATTAATGAACATCCCAGCAGAGGTTAGCAACTCAGGGCACCTGGAATGTAGATAAACCCCTAGAATTCTCCCAAAACTTACAGAAGTTTTATTCAGCTTCTTCTTGATCAGGTTGAAAAATATTGATCCCCAGTCTAGGTGTTTCTTATCAACAAGAGCTCCCATTAAACAAAATTGATATCTTGAAATAGTATCATGGGCTGAGTGCTTTGCCAGAAGCACTTTGGCAACTACATCGGCCAAAAACTGATATTATATAGACAAATTTTTCTTCAGCAATTTGTTAGGGTTCACAGCAGTGTGACCCATTCTATCAAGCATAGAGTCATATTCCTCTCCAGATAAATCTATTGAATCATCTCCAGAACTAAGAAGAAAAACTTCAGTTAGAAGAGCCGGGGACAGTTGTACCTGAGCCCCTTTTATGGAGCCGACGACAGAATTCTCATACTCATCTGTCGCGTTAAAACACCATTCTTTTATTTCTTCTGATGCAATCTTCATTCTGTTAGTCATTATCTGTGATAGCTGCTGTTCTCTGAATAGGTTGAGAATGTCTTTGAAACACTGATCACTTCAATCAAATGAATTCATGTCAATATCAAAACCGGTGTCGAATTTCATCTTGAAAATGGCAGCACTGGAGCCAGCCATCTGTACCTGTAACACAGAACCAAATGTAACCAAGCGTAGAAGATTTGGAGGGAAAGAGAGAAAGTTGCAGAGAGTATGAAAGCGCAAAAGATGAACGACGACCGAGGAAATGATTTTATATTAGGGTTCGACGGCAAAACGGAAAATCATTGAGCTAAGTTTGACAAAACATCGATCTCAGCTCGACGATTTGGGCTACAGAAGGAATCTGAAGAGACTTCAATATCGTCGATCTCCGTTTGACGATGTTGAAAAGCGTCGAGTTCCGCTCGACGGCCTCTGAACAGAAGGAGGAATCCTGGAGCTAATGGAGGCGCTGAACTCAGATTGACGATTTTGGAAACGTCGATCTCTGGTCGACGATTTTTAGAAAAACGTCGATCTTCGTTCGACGATTTCTGGGAAAACGTCGATCACAGTTCAGAGACAAAGCCTATTCTACAGACACAAAAAGAACTGATTTTTTAGCCTAGTCTTGGTCTATTTTAAATTTTCAAAATCTTTAGTTTATTTTAAACAGCCTCCATCTAACATTCCTAACTGATTTAGGAAGAAATTGTGCTTCTTTTCATCCAAGGGCTTGGTGAAAATATCTCCCCTTTGCAAATCAGTTGGGATATATTGAAGTTCTATTTTGTTTTTCTCTACATTATCCCTTAGAAAATGATGCCTAATCTCTATATGTTTTGTCCTACTATGGAGGACTGGATTTTGTGCTATAGAGATAACACTAGTATTATCACAAAAAATTTTAGACTTCTCTAAGTTGTAGCCATAGTCTATGAGCTGATTTTGTATCCACAATATTTGTGAACAGCAACTGCCTGCAGCCATATATTCAGCTTCAACAATTTAGGTTGACACAGATGTTTGCTTCTTACAAAACCAAGAGACAAGTCTGTCACCAAGGAACTGACAAGTTCCACTGGTGCTTTTCCTGTCTATTCTGCATCCAGCATAATCAGCATCTGAAAATCCAGTTAATTCAAATCCTGAGTCTTTTGGATACCAGAGTCCTAGATTTGGACAACTTTTTACATATCTAAGAATCCTTTTAACTAGAGTTAGGTGTGACTCTCTAGGGCTAACTTGGAATCTAGCACATATGCATGTAGCAAACATTATATCTGGTCTACTAGATGTAAGGAACAATAGAGAGCCAATCATTGCTCTATATGTTGTCTGATCAACTGGTTTCCCATGTTCATCAGCATCCAATACATCATTGGTAGGCATGGGTGTTTTCATACAGGATGCCTCAGACATACCAAATCTCTTAACCAATTCTTTGGCATACTTGGTTTGGGAAATAAATATGCCTTCAGCATGCTGTTTTACTTGCAATCCTAAGAAGGAGAGCTCACCCATACTACTCATTTCAAATTTGGAATGCATCAGGTTGGAAAACCTTCTGCACAAGTTTGAATCAGTAGATCCAAATATGATATCATCTACATAAATTTGTACTAGTAGGGTATGGGACTTATGGGTTCTAATAAAAAGAGTTTGGTCTACTCTCCCCCTAACAAAATCATTTTCAGGAAGAAAGCATGCTAGAGTCTCATACCATGCTCTAGGAGCTTGCTTGAGACCATATAACGCTTTATGCAATTTGAAAACATAATCAGGGTGAGTTAGAGAGATAAAACCTGGAGGTTGTCTAACATAGACTTCCTCTTTGATGTCCCCATTGAGAAATGCACTCTTCACATCCATCTGGTAGACCTTGAAACCTTTGTGAGCAGCATAAGCTAGGAATATTCTAATGGCCTCTAACCTTGCAACTGGTGCAAAGGTCTGGTCATTGTCTATTCCTTCTTATTGAGAGTAGCCTTGAGCAACTAGCCTTGCCTTGTTTCTGACAATAACTCCTTGATCATCCAGCTTGTTTCTGAACACCCACTTTGTTCCAACAATGGAGTGATCCTTTGGCTTAGGCACTAGTTCCCAAACCTTATTCCTTTCAAATTGATGCAACTCCTCTTGCATTGCAATGATCCAGTGTGGATCTTGCTCTGCATCTTGAATGGATTGAGGCTCAACTTGAGATAGGAAGCAAGTGTGCATCAGGTTCTGGTTGACCTGATTTCTGGTTTGCACACCAGCTGAGATGTCTCCAATTACTTGGGTGATTGGATGATCTCTTGTTGTTATTAAATCAACAGGGGGTGTTGATTGTTCACCAACTTGTGTTGTTGTTTCCTCTTGTGGAATAACAATTGGCTCTTCAGGATGATTTTCTTCAAGAGGTTGAACTTCTTCTTCATCATCACTGCTCTCATTCTTTTGTTGAGAGGTTGTATCCTCTTCTTTAACCTCCAATCTGTCCATATTTTCTGAAATAGAGTGTACCTGCAAAGGTTCTATGGTAGAAGTAGACTTCTCCTTATAACACATGTTAGTCTTATCAAAAGTAACATGAACAGATTCTTCAATTTTATAAGAAGATTTATTATATACCCTATAGGCCTTGCTGATCATGGAGTATCCCAGAAACACTCCTTCATCAGCTTTAGCTTGGAATTTTGCTAGATACTTCTTGTCATTATTATGAATATAACAAGTACAGCCAAAATTTTTAAAATAGCCTATTTTAGGTTTCTTCCCTTTGAGCAATTCATAGGGAGTCTTGCCCTTTAGTTTATGTATCAGGCTTCTATTCAGAACATAGTTGGAGGTGTTGGGTACATTGGAAAATGTGTACCTGATTTGAAGAAGCCCAACCTAGCTCAATGATATACATCATGTTGTATTTGATGTTGTTTTGAGTTGACATGTGCAGGTAAAGAATTGTTAAAGTTTACAGAAAAAATTCTAAGTCCAAGTGTCGACACAAAGGAACATGTGTCGTCACATAGAAGAAAGTTGTCGACACAACACTGGGAAAGTGTGTCGACACAGAAGAAGTAAGTCGACACAACACTGGGAAATTGTGTCGACACAGAAGAAGTAAGTCGACACAACACTGGGAAATTGTGTCGACACAGAAGAAAAACGTCGACCTCAACATTGGGAGAATGCGTCGACACTGAAGAGTATAGTCGATCTCAAGTTTGTCGACATCATCTGAATATGTCGACACAGAAGAAAATAGTCGACCACAAGTTTGTCGTCACCAGCAGAATGTGTCGACACATAGTGAGTAAGTCGACACATTATAGCAAAGCTAAAAAAATGAATGTGTCGACACCTGAAGGCTAAGTCAACACTTACTAAAGTTATGATTCTACAACAACTGTGTCGACACACAGGACTTGTGTCGACACACTGCAGAGTCAAAGACCAAGTTATTTTCAGAAAAAGATGTGTCGACACAAAGGCAATTTAGTCGACATCACTGAAGGCAGTGTCGACACCAAAGTCAATTGTGTCGACACAAATAGACAGATGGTCTCGACACTTTCTGACAGACTGTTTCAACACTAAGGAACAGGACTTGTTTGAAGACTTGACAGCTGTGGGTTATCACCAGTTAACTGAAGTTGTCAGACTTGTCAGAAAACGGTTAGAAACCGGATCAGCCGGTAACCATGAAGAATGTCTATAAATAGACAGATTCAGAAGGAGGAAGAATGAACAACATATAGAACTGACCCTTTGAAATACATTGGATCAGAAAGTGGAGAAGGATTACATTCTACTCATTTCAAGAAAGTGCTAGGCACTTAAGAAGATCTTCTCCGGGAGATCTAAGAAGACTATCTAAGGGTAGATCTAAGAAGAGTTCTAATCAGAATTCAGAAGAATCATTCAAAGTTCTGGATAGAGAGAGATCAAGTCAGAATTTGAAGAAGAAGAAAGAATCCACCAGTGGATTCTCAAGAAGCTGTTTGGAATCAATTCAGCTAAGTACATTTTCAAGAAGCTTTGAAGAAGGCTAAGAAATAGTTGATTGCATCAGCTGATTAAGAATTGTCATTGCCTTTTCTCTCTCAACTTGGCAAGACAATTTAAACAATCTTTTCTATATTTCTGTAGGATCTGTTTATACAGATCTGAGTTGTAAGCCTATGTTATAAAGGCTGAGTGTAGGAGTGTTGAACTCTGAGTGGTAGGGCTGATTGCCTGAGTGTAGGAGAAGGATATTCTCTGAGTTGTAGGCCTTGGGGCAAGGCTGAGGTAGGGCAGTTGTGCCTGAGTTGTAGGAACCAGTTGGGTTCTGAGTTGTAAGATCTATTGATCTGAGATAAGTGGAAGTTTGGCCGAATCTAGCATACAGCTAGATAGGTGAAGGGGGAAAGTGGATGTACCCAGACCTTGGGGAACCACTATAAAACATAGTGCAATCTGTGATGTTTTGTTTTCTGTGATTGCTGTGTTTTTATATTAGTTAATAAATTGAATTCTGTCTAGAAGTTTTAGAAAGAGAAGCAGAACCTATTCACCCCCCCCCCCCCTCTAGGTGTTTAGGCTGCCTTGAAAGTTAAACTATCAAGTGGTATCAGAGGGAGGTTCCTCAAAAAGGACTTAACAGTCTGAGGTAGATCTGATAGGCAGATTCAAGAATCAAGAAGATGGGTTCTGGAGAGAATCATAAGGAGCTAGGGTCAATGAAATTACCCATATGCAAGAAGGAAATCTTTGGGATCTGGAAAGAAAGAGTCAGATTGTTTATGGAAGCATCTGACCCAAGGATTTACATCACAGTACAGGAAGGCCCCTTCATACCAATGAAGATATCTGTTCTTGATGCAAATATCCAAACACCAAAGACTTATTCTGAAATGACCAAGGATGAAATCATCTTGGCAACCATGGACAAAAGGGCACAGAACATCATTGTCAGTGCCATAGATGATTCAACATTTCAGAATCTGATTCACTGCAAGACCTCCAAGGAGATGTGGGACACATTGATTGTCTACATGGAGGGATCAGAAGAAGTAAGGCTGGACAGAAAATCTATGCTAAATCAGGAGTATGAAAGTTTTAGACAAGGAAAATCTGATAGCATAACTGAGTGCTATAAGAAATTCTATAGAATTGTGAATGAGCTAATTTCCTATGGAAGAGTCTTCAGTACCTATGAACTGAATGACAAATTCTTAAGATCCTTATCAAAGGATTGGGATACAAAGATCTGTGCCATAAGAGAAGTGGCAAAATTGGCAGAGATATCTCCTCCAACTCTGTTTGGAAAGTTGCTATCCTATGAAATGCAACTTATGGTAAGGAAGGAGGAGGAAAGAAACTCAAGAGGAGAGCATAGAGAAAAGACTGTGGCATTTAATGCTGAAGCCACCAGAAAGAATAGGAGGAAATCACCATCTCCTCCTAAGGAAGTTGAAGAAAGTAGTTCTGAAAATTCAGATAGGGGTTCAGTCAGCAGTGATTCAGATGCAGACTTTACTGCATTCACTAGGCAATTTCAAAGGTTCTTGAAAAAGAAGCAATGGAAGTCTAGGCCTTCCTCATCACAGCAAGTAGATGACTATTATCAGAAAAGAAGGTCATCTAGGAAAGAGAAAAGCAGGTCAAAGCCCAGCAAAGCCACTACTTCAAAGATTGTCTGCTATTGTTGCAATAGGCCTGGACATGTAGTGGCTGATTGTCCTGACAAAAGAAAGGAATCTTCAGAAAAGAAGAAGACTTATCAGAAAGGCAAGAAGGAGAAATCCTTTGTAGCAAAGAAAGATAAAAGTCTGTCAGACCAGTCAACTTCAGAATCAGGATCTGAAGCTGAAGCATATATTGGATTATATGCTGCATCTGAGGAAGAGGAGTTTATGCAGTTGCTAGACTCCATCAATGAACATCAATGCATGGGTTTGATGACTAGATCAGAAGAGGACCTATGCCAGAATCAGTCTGGTCCTAATGAGGTAAACTGTCCTTCCAGTACATATGTTTGTAGTACAAGTGAAGAATCAGCTACATCTGCATCAAGTGATGAAGATGCATCTGGATCTGAAGGAGATGTCTATCAATTGATAGACAAGTATGGGGACTTGTTGCAGGCCCTTAAGAAAAGCAAGAACCTGGTTAAATCACAGGCTCAGGAAATTGCTGATCTAAGGGTTACAACAACTGAGTTAGAAAAAGTCCTTGATCAAAAGTTAGCTGAAATTGCCAAGCTGAAGAATATAACTATTATTCAGATGGGCACAATTAATTATACTAATGATCAAGTAAAGAGTCTGGAGGACAGACTTAGAATTGAAAGGGATTTAGTGGCTAGTTACTCTAAGCCAAAATCTGTCTTACCCTTGATAGATGAATTTGTCACTCAGAAGGGTAAGGCTGGATTAGGATTTAAGGGTAACTCCAGGGCTGGCAGATTCAAGAAGAAAGGCAAAGCCCCTATTCAGCCACTAAACCTTTTAGTCCCCATAAGGTTTGGTAAGGAGAAAGTGCCTTCTAACATATATGATCATGAAGACATTCAGGATCATATCAAGACAAATGTTCTGAAGAACAAGGGTGTTAAGGCAAGCAGGCCTACCTATGGTCATAAGCCCTATGGTTTTAAGAAACCAGTAGGAGAAGTTGCAACAGTACCAGCAATGAACAGAAATGCTTCTGACAAGGATGTATCTAGATCTAGATACAATAAGTTTGAATGTTGGTGCTGTGGCAAGAGGGGTCATTTTGCATTGGACTGCTGGTACAACACAAGTGTTATAAAGAATAAGAGTCTACCTGTTAGAAGAGGTTATGATAACTTTATTAAGGCTAACCTGAACCAAGGACCCAAGACTTACTTGGGTTCTAAGGGTAAGTAATTCTGTATTGCAGGTGAATCCAAGTTACCATGCCCCTATATGGTACTTGGATAGTGGTTGTTCCAGGCACATGACTGGAACAAAGGGGCTGCTGAAGGAGTATTCATCTGTCAAAGATGGACATAAAGTGATCTTTGGTGGATCTGAAAAAGGAGTCATCAAAGGATTTGGTAACATCTCTTCAAACCTAATTACTATCACCCAAGTGGCCTATGTAAAAGGTTTGAAACATAATCTAATAAGCATAAGCCAGCTGAGTGATCTAGGATATGACATTTCATTTGGTAAGGATGGATGTCATATCAAAAGGTCAAGTGATCAAGAGATCATATTGACTGGGTATAGGAAGAGAAATGTGTATTGCCTTAATTTTGAATGTGAGAATAAGGCATCCCCCATTTGTCTTGTAGCTGATGACAATGCTTCTCATTGTGTTAAGTGGCACAAGAGATTGGCTCATCTAAACTACAAGACAATTGGCCAACTCTTTAGTAAAGAACTAGTGAGGAATGGGCCTCAAGTTAAGTGTATAAAGGAAGGGGTATGCTCAGCTTGTCAAAAGGGCAAGCAGACAAAAACCTCATTTCAAAGCCTTGAAAACAAGGATTCTGTGAGGTGCTTATACCTCTTGCATATGGATCTTTTTGGTCCTATGCCAGTTCACAGTCTAGGTAGGAAGGTCTACACACTAGTGGTTGTAGATGACTATTCTAGATTTACATGGGTGTTCTTTCTGAGACAAAAATCTGAAACCCCAAGTGTATTATTTAAGTTTGTAAAGCAAATTCAGAATGAACTGAACAGTACAGTGGTCAAAATCAGAAGTGACCATGGTACTGAGTTTCAATCTGAAAGCATAACAAACTTGTGTATAGACTTTGGGATTTTCCAAGAGTTCTCCTCACCTAGAACACCTCAGCAAAATGGAATTGCTGAAAGAAAGAATAGATCATTAATTGAAGCTGGTAGAACTCTATTGAGTGACACCTCTCTCCCAGAATATTTTTGGGCTGAGGCAGTTAACACTGCTTGTCATGTCATCAATAGGGCTTCTATCACCAAAAGCCACAGGAAGACTCCCTATGAGATTGTGAAAGGCAGAAAACCAAATCTATCCTATTTTAGGATCTTTGGCTGCAAGTGCTATATACTTAACAATGGTAAGTCTTATTTGACTAAGTTTGCTGCCAAATCCCAGGATGGGATATTTGTTGGGTACAGCACAAATAGTAAGGCCTATAGAGTCTTCAACTTAACTACTCAAGTTGTTGAAGAATCTGTGCATATTGTATTTGATGAAACAAGATTAATCAATTGTGAATTGTCTTGTAGATCAAATGACTCAACAGGTATAAGCAAGAAGATGGACAAGCTCTCCATTGCTGAAGCTTCAAAGGAAGAGGGAGCATTGGAAAATGAAGGCTGCTGTCCAGGGGGAGTACAAGAGATAATGGAAGCTGATGAAAACCAAGAGGAACAGCAGAATGAAGAAGCTGGAGATGCTCAACCTGAAGGGAATCTACCTCCAGCTATAAGATATCTAAGAGATCATCCTACTGATCAGATAATTGGTGATCCAAGACAAGGAGTGCAAACTAGAAGCAGAAATCAAAGCACAGTTTTGCATTCTAGTTTCTTGTCTCAAATGGAACCTAAGAAGTTTGAAGAAGCTATCCAAGACCAGCACTGGATTGATGCTATGCAAGAGGAGCTGAATCAGTTCAGAAGGTGCAAGGTCTGGGAGCTTGTTCCTAAACCAAGAGGCCACAACATAATTGGGACTAAGTGGATCTATAGGAACAAGCTAGATGAAAGTGGAATAATAATAAAGAATAAAGCAAGATTGGTTGCAAAAGGATACAGGAAGGAAGAAGGGATTGACTTTGATCAAACCTTTGCTCCAGTAGCAAGGCTGGAGGCAATCAGAATGTTCCTTGCCTATGCAGCCTACCAAGACTTCAAAGTATACCAGATGGATGTAAAGTCAGCATTTCTGAATGGTGATCTTAAAGAAGAAGTATATGTAGAGCAGCCATCAGGTTTTGTAGATCCTCTTAAACCTGATTCTGTGTACAAGCTTAGGAAAGCTTTGTATGGGTTAAAACAAGCTCCAAGGGCTTGGTATGAAACCCTGTCTACCTTCCTCATTGAGAATAAATTCTCAAGAGGAAAGATAGACAAAACTCTATTCCTTAGGGAATCCAAAGGAAAGATCATCTTAGTCCAGATCTATGTTGATGACATAATCTTTGGATCTACTGAAAACAACCTTTGTAAAAAGTTTGCCAAACTTATGCAAGGGAAGTTTGAGATGAGCAGTATGGGAGAACTTAAGTTCTTCTTGGGACTCCAAGTAAGACAGACTGATGATGGATTGTCCATATCCCAGTCTAAGTTCACCAAGGAATTAATTAAAAAATATGGTATGGAGTCATCCTCCTCCATGAGAACTCCTATGGGCACAAGTATGCCAATATGCAAAGATGAGGCAGGTAAACCTGTTGATGAATCATTGTATAGAGGAATAGTTGGGTCACTACTATATCTCACTGCTAGTAGACCTGACATTATGTATGCAACATGTGTCTGTGCTAGGTACCAAGCCTGCCCTAAAGAATCTCATTATACTGCAGTAAAAAGGATTCTGAGATATCTAAAGGGCACTCCTACTCTAGGTCTTTGGTACCCTAGGAATAGAGATTTTCAACTAACAGGCTATTCAGATGCAGATTTTGCAGGATGTAGAGAGGATAGAAAGAGTACTACAGGTACTTGTCAATTCCTGGGAGGAAGACTAATATCTTGGAGTAGTAAAAAACAGACTAGTGTGGCAATTTCCACAGCTGAGTCAGAGTATATTGCTGCAGGAAGCTGCTGTGCACAGCTATTATGGATGCAGCATCAGCTTAAAGATTATGGTATTCAGGTAAGTAGAACACCCCTTTTATGTGATTCTAAGAGTGCTATTTCTATTGCTAATAATCCAGTTTCTCATAGTAGAACTAAGCATATAGAAATCAAATATCATTTTCTTAGAGAACATGTAGAAAAAGGTGACATCTCATTGGAATTTGTAAAAACAGATTATCAAATAGCAGATGTATTTACTAAGCCTTTAGATGAAACCAAATTCAATAAATTCAAAATTGAATTAGGTATGTTAACCATTGATTAATGTATTAAACAAGATCATTAACAATGTTATTGAAATGGTTTATAAGTAAGTAAAAGTAGTAACAACATAATCAAGTGTTAAAAAGGACACATTGAAGTTACAGAAATTGGCTAAGTAAGAATGTGTCGACACATTCAGTAATAATGTGTCGACTCAGAGAAATTATGTCGACAAGTCAGAAATAATGTGTCGACACAGAGAATATGTGTCGACACTTAAGAGTTTTATTGTCGACTTAACCAGAAATGTAATGTCGACTCAACCAGAATTATGGTGTCGACACTTACAAAATATGTGTCGACACTTGTCCTTAGTGTCGACACAGAATTTCTGTCTTTCTACTATGTATCCAAGGTGTCGACATAACCACAAATTGGTGTCGACACATAGTAGGCTGAAGAAATGTCGAGTTAATAGAAGCTTGTATCAACACATTCCGTCTGTGTCGACACATTTAGACTGTTTTTGGCGCCTTTTGAACTTCTTTCAACAGAAGCTATAAATAGGTCAAAAGCTCTTGTTGTCGACACGCTCTCAAGGTTTTCGAGACTCAAACCCTGTGTCGACAGTCTTTCTTTCTCTCCTCTCTCAAGCCTTCTCGACGACTCGATGGCGCCAAGGATTGAAGACAATGTTAATGAAGGGTATGAGTTGGTGCGCCAGGCGTTTGCAGATGCGCAGCCCGATGTTCAAGGGGTTATAACCCTCCTCTCCGACTCAGGGTTAGAATTTCTTGTCTCAGAACCATCCAAGATCTGGAAGAAGGAGGTGCACGAGTTCTTTATCTCAGCATCAGTCCATTCTACTGAACTCAAGATCAAGTCCATTGTTCACGGGACTAAGATTAAGATTACTCAAAGAGGTTTGAGAAAGTTTTTGCAATTACAAGTAGTTGAAAATGAAGAAGAGGTTCCTAGTTCTAAGACAAGGGAAGCCCTTCAATGGTGTGGTTTGGATTCAAACATGAAGATTGGAGCTGCATTCAATAGGAAGGGTATGAATCAGCAAGGAAAGTTCTTGTCTGAAATAGTTGGGAAAGTAATTCTCTGCAAGACAGGTGGACATGATAGGATTTCTGCCTATATGTTCAACCTTATGACCAGGATTGCCTTTACAATTCCTACTGATTGGTCAGTAATCCTATTTGACAAGATTAAAGAAGGATCAAGAAGCCTAACATGGCTAGGATCATAAGTCTATATCTCAATGGAGCAATTCCTGAAGTGATGCAGCAACTGCCAGGATCTAAAATCAATCATATGAGAAGGATGGACATGAGACTATTCTCCAGGTGGGAAAGGGTGCTGTCTAAGGATGTGCCTGAAGAGAGCAGGCCAGACACCCCTGTGAAATCCCCTTCTCCAGCTCACGAGACTGAGCAACAACAAGAGGACCCACTTAGGATACAGAGTGAAGAACAACCTGCCTCCACTATAGTTCATCAAGTAGATACATCTGCACAGATGCAGGGGGAGCCAGTTCAATCTCCTGCTCAAAATGTATCTACCCCTGCTCAGGTACAAGTGGTACAGGTGTAGGGGGAGCAAATGTATTTTACTATAAAAGACTTTCTAATAGTTTTTTTTTTCTGCACAGGTTCAGGGGGAGCATGTGTCTTCTCCTACTCCAGATATGCAGCTGCCTGAGAATGTGCACAAGGATGCACCTAATGACTTATCTTCAGGTGCTCCAGTTCAACAAGAATACACTCTGGATGAGTTATTTCCTAATGATGACATAGCTACTGATAGAATAGAAGAGGACCAAGATGTTGAGCAGCCTCTTGACATAGAGCTAGAACAAGGAGTGGAGAAAGTTCAAGAGATTGAAAAAGTACAAGAAGTAGAGGAGGAGCAAAGATTTGAGGGGGAGCCAGTACATGTTGAAACTGAGCAACATGGCACTGAAGCAGATAGAGTTCACATTGAGAGTACTTCTGAATCTGAAACTGAAGAAGCCAGGTTGGCTAAGAAAAGAAAACTGGTTGTATTTAAAAGAAGAAGCAAGACTTATAAGCAGGCTTTACAGACAACACCTCCACCACCACCTCCTGAAGTTGATTATAACAAGTTCTTGGTGGATTTACAGGTGAAATTGGATGACCACAGGGTGGCCATTGAGAAATATGTTGATGAAAGCAACAAAACACTGCAGTTTGACTTAGCCCAAGATATCAAATCTATCCAATTTCAAGTCAACTTGAATAAAACTGAAATGACAGATTGCTTCCACAAGGGTGGCAATGCTGTAGTTTATCTGGCTAAACAACAGCAGGCTATCTCTACAAAGGTGGATGATATTGCTTTGAAGCAAGGTTATGTTCTGGAAAATCAAATAAGAATGAATGACAATTTAACTGAATCTCATAATGAGATCATTCAAGAGGTGAAGAAGATTGTTCCAGGGATGCCTGCAGATAGAGCCAAAGAAATGGATGAATTTGATAAGAATTTTCAGGCTGCTATTGCATCTGTTAAGACTGCCATCACAACCTCTCAACAGGAAATATCTGAAAAGCTTCAAAAGTTACGACCATTTTTCAAAGAGGGAGTGAATTATTTGGATGGCCAAATTCGATTTCAGAAAGAAGATCTTAGAGATCATGTATCAAGAGAAGCCATAAAGGGGGAGAGGATGCTAATTCATGCAGGCTCTGAGCATGCCAAATGGGTGACCAATAGTATAAGAGCCACATTGGGATATCCACCATTGTGTGATGATAACATGGTGGCTGAGTCAGGTCTACAAACAGGACTACTTGAAGGTGACCAACCTGAGGTTGCCCAAGTCATATACCCCCCTCCAGATTTTGATATATTGGATCAGCAAGTGCAATATATGTATAGTCCTTCAAAGGAGGTTGTAAATGTTATCTTTGGAAAGGTTGATAAGCCTGAGGTAAATTTGCAAGAACAGCAAGATGCTCTACTGTCAAAGAAAAGATTTAGAGAGCAGGCTGAGCTGAAGCCAGATTTTGAGCAGTGGAGTCCTACTTCCAGAAATATAATACTCACTGCATGGAAAGCTGTCAAAGATCAAGTTCATGAAAGGGGCAAGTGGTACAATGAGCAGGAATGGCAGAAGTATGAGGCAAGACAAGAAGCCATTGTACAATTCAGAAGGAAAGCTAAGCTGGGAAGACTTCCACCTGATGCTATGGAGCCAAGCAAATACTTCCCAAAGCCTTTTCACTATTTTGAAAGGCAAAGGCTCAAGGAAGAAGCTAAGAAGAAAGCTGATCTTAAAGGAAAAAAGATGGCTGAAGAATCAGAAGCTCCTGTGACAGCTAAAATTAAATCTGGCCAAGGGATTGTTATTAGAGAGCCTGATCAATCCTGATAATGTTTTAGTTCTTTCATAATGTTTTGTAATGATGTAAGGTGATCAGTCAAAGAAAAACCATGTAATCAAACATTACCCAGTAATAAACAAAATATTGTTAAATCTGTGATAGATTGTTTTATCCATGATGTTCTTATTATTTTGTTTATAATTAAGTATCCCTGTGTATTGTCATATATCATCATTTTATACTATTTATAAATGGTGTATATCATTGGCTATAAGGGTTATGACTTCTCCAAATAGGGGGAGATTGTTGGGTACATTGGAAAATGTGTACCTGATTTGAAGAAGCCCAACCTAGCTCAATGATATACATCATGTTGTATTTGATGTTGTTTTGAGTTGACATGTGCAGGTAAAGAATTGTTAAAGTTTACAGAAAAAATTCTAAGTCCAAGTGTCGACACAAAGGAACATGTGTCGTCACATAGAAGAAAGTTGTCGACACAACACTAGGAAAGTGTGTCGACACAGAAGAAGTAAGTCGACACAACACTGGGAAATTGTGTCGACACAGAAGAAGTAAGTCGACACAACACTGGGAAATTGTGTCGACACAGAAGAAAAACGTCGACCTCAACATTGGGAGAATGCGTCAACACTGAAGAGTATAGTCGATCTCAAGTTTGTCGACATCATCTGAATATGTCGACACAGAAGAAAATAGTCGACCACAAGTTTGTCGTCACCAGCAGAATGTGTCGACACATAGTGAGTAAGTCGACACATTATAGCAAAGCTAAAAAAATGAATGTGTCAACACCTGAAGGCTAAGTCAACACTTACTAAAGTTATGATTCTACAACAACTGTGTCGACACACAGGACTTGTGTCGACACACTGCAGAGTCAAAGACCAAGTTATTTTCAGAAAAAGATGTGTCGACACAAAGGCAATTTAGTCGACATCACTGAAGGCAGTGTCGACACCAAAGTCAATTGTGTCGACACAAATAGACAGATGGTCTCGACACTTTCTGACAGACTGTTTCAACACTAAGGCACAGGACTTGTTTGAAGACTTGACAGCTGTGGGTTATCACCAGTTAACTGAAGTTGTCAGACTTGTCAGAAAACGGTTAGAAACCGGATCAGCCGGTTACCATGAAGAATGTCTATAAATAGACAGATTCAGAAGGAGGAAGAATGAACAACATATAGAACTGACCCTTTGAAATACATTGGATCAGAAAGTGGAGAAGGATTATATTCTACTCATTTCAAGAAAGTGCTAGGCACTTAAGAAGATCTTCTCCGGGAGATCTAAGAAGACTATCTAAGGGTAGATCTAAGAAGAGTTCTAATCAGAATTCAGAAGAATCATTCAAAGTTCTGGATAGAGAGAGATCAAGTCAGAATTTGAAGAAGAAGAAAGAATCCACCAGTGGATTCTCAAGAAGCTGTTTGGAATCAATTCAGCTAAGTACATTTTCAAGAAGCTTTGAAGAAGGCTAAGAAATAGTTGATTGCATCAGCTGATTAAGAATTGTCATTGCCTTTTCTCTCTCAACTTGGCAAGACAATTTAAACAATCTTTTCTATATTTCTGTAGGATCTGTTTATACAGATCTGAGTTGTAAGCCTATGTTATAAAGGCTGAGTGTAGGAGTGTTGAACTCTGAGTGGTAGGGCTGATTGCCTGAGTGTAGGAGAAGGATATTCTCTGAGTTGTAGGCCTTGGGGCAAGGCTGAGGTAGGGCAGTTGTGCCTGAGTTGTAGGAACCAGTTGGGTTCTGAGTTGTAAGATCTATTGATCTGAGATAAGTGGAAGTTTGGCCGAATCTAGCATACAGCTAGATAGGTGAAGGGGGAAAGTGGATGTACCCAGACCTTGGGGAACCACTATAAAACATAGTGCAATCTGTGATGTTTTGTTTTCTGTGATTGCTGTGTTTTTATATTAGTTAATAAATTGAATTCTGTCTAGAAGTTTTAGAAAGAGAAGCAGAACCTATTCACCCCCCCCCCCCTCTAGGTGTTTAGGCTGCCTTGAAAGTTAAACTATCAGGAGGTGTTCACTGCCTCAGCCCAAAAGGATAGAGGTAGGTGAGCATCTGCCAATAATGTAGTTGCAGATTCAATGAGGGTTTTATTTTTCCTTTCAGCTACCCCATTTTGTTGAGGAGTTCTAGGAGCTGAGAAAGTGTGCCTGATCCCTTCACTTTGACAGAACTCTTGCATAAGAAGAGAATCAAACTCTATCCCATGATCACTTCTGATCAGGGCAATATGAGTGTTGAACTCAATCTGTATACATTTGAGAAACTCTGTCAAACACTTAAAGTTATCAGACTTCTTCCTCAAAAAGAATACCCAAGTGAATCTTGAGAAGTCGTCTACAACCACTAAAGTATAGGTCTTCCCTCCTAAGCTTTGTACTGTAATGGGTCCAAAAAGATCCATGTGTAACAGATACAAAATCCCAGGTGAATCACTCTTATTAAGTAACTTAAAGCTATTTTTAGTTTGCTGGCATAATTGACAAGCCCTGCAGAGTCCTTCCTTCTTGTAGGGGCCAGAAGGTAGTCCTCTAACAAGGTTGTCCTTAGAGATCCTAGCAATGGTTCTAAGGTTTAGATGTCCTAATCTCTTATGCCATAAGACATTTGGCTTGGATATGGAATTGAATAAACAAATATCTACTTTAGATGAAAGAAAATCTACTAAGTAAACTTTACCTGTCCTTTTACCTGTTAACACAGTTGTGTTATCCTCTGACTTGATCTTGCACATGGATTTGTTGAAAGTCACCTTGTATCCTTCATCACATAGCTGACTGATACTTATGAGGTTGTGCTTCATTCCTTCTACATATGCCACCTTCTTGAAAGTGACTGAGCCTATCTGAGCAGCACCATATCCTTTGGTTTGGCCAAAATTTGAATCACCAAAAATCACTTTGGGTCCAAGTTTGGTTATGAAGGATGATAGGTTCTCCCTGTTCCCTGTCATGTGCTTTGAACACCCACTATCCAGATACCATTGTTGGTTAGATACTGGATAGGTCTTCACCTGCACATGAACAACTTATTTGTTTTGACCCAGTTAACCTTGGGCCTAGTTTGATATCCCTTGAATTCAGAAATGAAAGACATCCCAGGATGACTCTTATAACCTTCAGGATGGTATCTCCTAGGAGGTACTATCCATTCAGTATAGGGGTTAAAGCCTTGGGATGTGGGACTTCTAGGATTGAATCTAGATGTACCATTGAAGGATTGTTCACAAACCTGATCTCTGTTCGACGATCGTCGAACTGAGGTCGACAATCTTGGGTCAGATCGTCGATCTCTGTTCGAAGATCGATTATACTGGAGTTCAGAGTTTGGATATCGTCGAGCTGAGGTCGAAGATCTTGGGTTAGATCGTCGAGCTCTGTTCGACGATCGTCGAGCTCTGCTCGACGCAATCTGTTGAACTGTAATTTTCTTTGGCAGATCTGCATTCTTCCTAGCTACCTCTACTACTCCCTTCCCTTTGTCAAAGACAAATTTGATTGGAGTTGTTAATATTGTAGGTTGGCTGGATGAAGCACCCAAGCCCAGTGTACTATTAAGTCTAGAGTTCACTGTGCTTGTAATGTCCATCAGTCTGATACTTCTCCCATTTAGGGATTCTTCAAACTTTTTGGCTTTTGATAGTTCACTTTTCAGTGAAGCTATCTCCTCCCTACAGCATTCCAACTCCTCAGAGAGTTTGAGGTTCTCTGATTTTATAGTGCTATACTCAGATAGTTATTTTCTGAGGGAAGTGATTTCCTTCTCAGACTCCAACAGATCTAGGCATAGTACCTTAAACTCATGTTTAAAATCCTCAGAACTGAAATCAAATGAATTGATTACCTGATCTTCTTCTAGTTGAGCTTCTGAATCTGATTCTGACTCTTCTGCTTCTGAGTCTGTTTGAGAGGCATTGATAGCCATCATGCAGAATTCCTTTTCATCAGCATCATCCTCATCATCACTGGAGCTGGATGAGGCTTCAGAGCCCTCTTCAGTTTCACTCCATGTCTCAGCAACAAATCCCTTCCTTGTATGTTTGTTCTTGCTGAAGGCGGGTTTGTCTGAGCTTTTCTTTCTGAACTCTTTTTCCTTTCTTCTTTCTCTTCTATCTTTCTTGTCCTTGTTCTTATTTTCTGGACAGTCAGGCACAATATGTCCTGGTTTCCTACAACCAAAACATATGATTTCTTTATTGTTATTTGATTTATCATACCTTGGTTTATCATGACCCTTGTATGATCTCTTTCTGAAGTCTTTTCTGGCCATCTTGTAGAATCTTTTGGCCAGTAGACTTAAGAGCTCATCATTTCCTGTAGCTTTATCTTCAGGCTCCTCTTCTGCAGCTTTGAAGGCTATGGTCTTTTCTTTCCTTGTGACTGGAGAAGTAGCCTTTTGTTCTTCTTCTCTATTTTTAATGAGCAGCTCATAGGATTTGAGCTTGCCCAGGAGAGCTTCAGTGGTAATCTCATTTAGACTTCTGGCATCTTTGATTGGCCAGATTCTTGAATCCCAAGTGCTGGGGAAGCACATTAAGATTTTGTCATTCAGCTCAGTCAATGAGATTTCTTTATCCAAAGTCTTTAACTCATTGACAATCAGACTTAGTTTATTGTACATGTCAGCCACTGATTCAGCTTCTCCCTTTTTGAAGTTCTCATATTGTCTTATCAGATGGGATCTCCTGTCTCTCCTTTCATCAGCAGACCCTGAGACAATTTCAGAGAGCTTATCCCAAATTCCTTTGGCTGAGTTGCAGTCAGCTACCTTCTGAAATATCTCATCAGACATTGTCTGAGCTAAGATGTTCATGGCCTTTGCATCTACAGTTTTCCATTTCTTTATGTCTGATCTGTTCCTGAGGGAGGTGGAACAGTACTTGTACTTGTGGTTTCTGGAGGTGTTGGGCACACTGTCAAAACAGAATTAAATATATCCTCATCAATAGAATTCATATAAAGTTTAATCCTTGCCTTCCAGAGTGCAAACTTGGAAAGGTTGCACACTAGAGGTCTGGTGGTTGCATAATCTTTGTTCTGTGCCATGTCTATATAAATAGATAGATATAGTGAAAATAACCCTCTTAAGAGATTGATCTTATCAAGGATCTTTTGGTTCAGGTATTAGCCTGTATGAGCAACCAACCTCCCTCTGATACCATTGAAAGTGAGAGCAAGATCTATCTCAACTCTAGCGGGGGGGGTGAATAGAGTTTATTTAAATTAATTTCACAGTTTTGAAATAATCAGCACATATAAAATTCAATTTATATTATAGTGTAGAGTGCCAGTAATGAATTAAAAATAAAGAAATAAAGAGCACAGCACACAGCAAAACAATCACACAAGCAAGCCAGAAGACACAAGAAAAATATAGTGGTTCCCCAAAAACCTGGGTACATCCACTCTTCTACCACCCTTGGTAGGAATCCACTCAGGATGAGTTGATCAGGTGTCCTGACACCAATGAGCTTTTGATAAGGTGCTCAAAAACCAAAACAAGATTTTTTGATAAGGTGTCTTGCCACCACTGAGTTTTGACAAGGCTCTCAGAACCACACTCTAAACTTTTGAAGGGAGTCTTGATAACCCTTTTATAGTAGGAAAAGAAAAAGTAAAGAGGTTGATGTTGTCTTCTCTATTCTCAAATCAAATGAGAGAAGACTAGTGGATTGTTGATGATGTCAAAGCTCCCCCTGAGATATAGAATGGTTCAGGAGTGAGAGCTTTTCTTCAGGGTGATAGGTCTTCAGAGGCTTAAGATCTCCAGCAGAAGATGATTCTAGCAGATGCTGAAATATTTGGTGTCTGGAGTTCTTGATGATGAAGCTATGACCACTTTTCAGTAAGCAAAGAGATTGTTCTACTGATTCTTCAGAATTGATCACTTGTTATCTGTCACTGTTAATCTCTCTTGTTCTTCTACTATGTGTTCTATCTTGTGTATCTATATGACTTAAGACAAAAAGAAGGATCTAATTTTCTGAAGAATTTCTTGACAAAGATAGCCATTGGCAGTCATGAATGTCTTCCATAAAAGTTTTTGTCTTCTAGAGGAAAGTCCAATAAAACATTCTCTGAATAATTACTTGAAACTTGTTCCAGAATAAAGAAAAAGGCTGGCAGATCTTCTTGAAATAAATGCTGAGAGAATTCAAAAACATTCCAAAGACTGACAGCTTTTGAATCCTTAAAAATGTCGATCTCTTAGAAAATCGTCGATCTGAGCTCTACGATCGTCGAACTGAGCTCAGAGATGGAAAAAGATCAAACAGACAGAAAACGTCGAACTGAGCTCGAAGATCGTCGAACCGAGCTCAGTGACCTAAAGAATAAGAGAAGAGTGATCGTCGACCTGAGCTCGAAGAACGTCGACCAAAGCTCGACGACTTTAGCAAGGTTGAGCTCAGAGAGCGTCGAACGGAGTTCGACGTTTCGTCGACCTAAGCTCGACGATAATTGTCCTTGCCTCAACTTTAAGTCTGATTCCATGAATGGTCCTGGGGGCAGCTCAAACCTAAATTCTAAGCCCTAGACACATTCTAATGTTGACCTTTACAACTATACAACTAGGTCAACCTGGTTTCCTAAGACAAACATAGTGATCCTTACCCAAATTAGTAATAGGGTGTTCCAACACATACTTTATAGTTTAATACCCGTGGGCCCAGCAAAATTTCGGGGATGAAAATTTTATTTGTTCATTAGATTTATAACATCCCATTTCAATCTAGACCCCTCGTTTATATTTTGTGTCACAAGGAGTTGACTCAGGACTTGTAGGATCTCTAGGATTTGTATGCGGACAAGATTAAGTCATCGGTCATGAAGAAATTATGAAGAAAATTTGGAAAACAAAGCCCATATTCATGAGGGTGGCCAATTGGCCAGGCCATCGAGTTAACTCGAGGGTATCGTTGAGTGAACCGAATAATAACATTGAGTGGTTAGAACAGTAGCATCGAGTGAGCTCGATGCTACTGTCGAGTGAACTCAATGATAGTGTTGAGTGAACTCAACTCCAATATTGAGTAAACTCCATGATAACATCAAGTAAACTCTATTCTATCCTCGAGGGAGGGTCATGACGTGTTTTTTTGGACGCGACACACTTACATTAATTCATATGCCAAATCTCAGCTTTAAGTAAGGATGACTTAAGTGAAATTTGGCCTATAAGAGATGGACACGTGGCTCTAGATTATCATTTCAAAGTGTGGGAAAATGCTTTCCCATTAATTACGGCCAAAACTTTTGCTAGACAGTCAAATCACCAACCTTTTTGTCTAACCTCTTATGGTCTCATACCTTATCTTACTTATTTTTAAACAAGTACCATCAATTTGGTCCACTAAGAGTAGAACATGTGGCAAGTTGTCATGTTAAAGTACAGTAAAAGATTTCCCATCACCTGATTAGTTAATCCATAAGAATGAAAAACACCTTCTCAACTAGATCATCTTATTCCTTCCTCACCACTTAAAATCTGAGACGAATAATTTTCTTGAAACAACAAAGCTTAAGAGCAGTATTTGAGCATATCGACTACCACCTTGCCGCTAAGAAGATAAACCCAATCCTTGGCCATGAATCAGATGACTTCCTATCTTCTCCCTTGGTGCAAGTTCTTTCAGTCAAAATATGGATAAATTGGGCTCAAGAGATCTTGACTTTAGCAATATTAATTAAGTTTTATAGTGAGAGAGCATGTTATAACTTTCATTCTAGGCCATTGTTCAAAGAGAAAATGACTTCAATAAACTCTTCTCTTAAACACGAAGTGGAAGGACTTGATATCATGAAGAATGGCAGGCTATTGAGGGAGTATTGTAGGAGAGAAGGTTGGTTTTATCCCATTAAACGTTTAGAGGATGAAGACGAACAACCTTCTTGAGATCTACTTTCAGACCAGCGCATATATATTTTTTACAAACTATTTTTATCAATGCGGCTGGGTTCAATCCACTTTTTACGCATGTTCCAATACGATCCAGTCCTCCGGCTCAAAATAAATGGTGTAGCCTTTGGAAAAATGCCTTTCCAATGAGTGGTGTTATGTTTCCTAGGGAGAATTGTATCACCCTAGATATATAATCAAAATTGTTATGCCGAGGATAAATATATCTTAAGTAATAAACAAATTCTATCCGGTTTTTACACAGCAGGGTTCAAACTCAGTTTTACCTGTGATACACTAAGATCTCTATTGGGAATTTTGACCACAAGATTCCTTATTTGAAGAAGTCCTCAAGATGACAATACAAATTTTGTAATTGATTGTTGTGTTAGTTTTGATGTGATAGGTATTATAGAAATGTTTGGCTAATATAGTGTTATGCTTATTGTCACCCAAATAGGGTTTTGCCCTTGTAATCCCTCAAGTTGAAAACTCATTTTTACCTATGATCTAATTCAATATTAGATTTGTCATTATCATGTGAAAAATCAGTTGAGTTTAAAAAAATTCAAGATAGAAGGAAATTTTGTTCTATGTCAAATATCATCTTTATTGACAAGAATATGTCGACTACATCAGTCAGAAGCTATGTGGTTTGTTGAATGCATCAACTGAATGACTAAGGAAAAAGTTTACTGCATCGACTAAAAGCCAAGTCATTTATCGACTACATCGACTGTAAGGCTAAATAATTTATAACCTGCATCTTGTGCAATGATAAACAATTTTCGACTCCATCGACTGAACAGTTAAGACAGTTATCTACTGAACTGACTGGAAGAATATACATTTTATCAACTGCATCGACCAGACTATGATAGAAGTATTTTTTCCAGACTAAGTGCTTAAGTGCTGACAGTATTAAGTTGTGTTCTTCAGATGCAATATGTCGACTACATAATATCTATAAGTGTCGAGCGACATAATGAATCGAATAAATTTGCTAAAGTATTACTTAAAACATTTTATCGCCTGAAGGGTCTTCTAACGTCTTTTATTGTGAACAAACTGCAGATTTTGTATCTATTCAAATTGATTTGAATTCAAATTTCTGCTGTGATAATCAAGGAGCCTTTAGACAAAAGGAATTATACCAATTAATTTCATAATCATGCAATTTGGTGAAATTTTCTTAGAAAAAATTTCTAGTCATTTGATTTTTCCTTTTCAAGGTTCAATGCTTCTGCCAATCAAATCTTTTATATAAAGGGACGTGAAATTAAACAGTACACATGAGATATACATGCACATACACATTAAAATTTTGTGCAGGACTTTTCAAGTGCTCAAGCCCTAGAATTCTTTCAAGTCCTTAGAAACAGATGGAACCAGAGAAAATTCCTCACAGGCTCAACACAATAACTTTTTTTATACATAACATATCTCTCTGGGCTAAAGTTCAATTGATTTAGGTAAATATTTTCAAGTAGATATCTTCAAATACTAAATCAAGGAAGATTCATACATTGTTCTTCTGAATAAGGCTCAACTTTTATTGTTTGAGTCAAGAAATTCATATTTACTCTGAATTTCTAGGATCCTTATTGGATTTGAGTTTGTTGTTGGATTCTAATGAGAATCTGAGTTATAGGATAATTGTGATCTGAGGTATGGTCTTTGGAAAAGATCTAAGTGTTGATCCCTGGGTTTATAGATGGAGGTAGGGTTGTGTTTGTATTGTGTGTAGGATCTTGTGTTTGAAGATGAATGTTATAGGACCTTGTGTTTGAGGTTTGAGGTAGTAGACTGGTTCCGGAGTTAAAAGATCTTTTGCTCTTGTTTTTTTGGGAAGTTGGCATAATATAGCTCTTTTCTAGATAGGTAAAAGGGGAATGTGGATGGAGCCATAATTTGGGACCAAAAAAACATCTTGTGTACTGCGTCGTGGCTGTTCTTTGTTCTTGCTATTTCATTGCTTTGTTATGCATAACTAAAATGAAATCAAAGAAAGCTCAAAAATATTAAAACGCATATTCACCCCCCTAGTTGATTAAACAACCTTTATCTTTCAAGTGATATTAGAGTTAAGTTGTTCAAAAATTCTTCATAACTGAACAAGATCCTTTAAGAGTTAAAAATTCAAAGGTACCATGTCTTCTAGAGAGAGCTATAAGGAATTGAGCTCTATGAAACTTCTTATCTACATAAAGGAAATCTTTAGAATATGGATGCAAAGGGTTAAGATCTTTGAGGAGGACTATGAGCCTAGGATCTTCACCACCATTGAAGAGGGACCTTTCAACCGATGAAGGTCTCATCTATTGATGCAAATTTTAGAATTCCAAAGATATTCTTAGAAAAGATAAGGATGAAGTCATCTTGGGCACTATGAATAAAAGAGATAGGAAATTTTTGTAAGTACCATTGATGGCTAGCAGTCTCTTATTCGCTAAGGCTCTCTAGATTCTTCTTTTTAACCATTGTAATCCCTTTTAGATAAAAGGAAATCTTGTCATAAGAGAGACATTGGTTTGGCGATAGAACTCTAGTGTTTCTACTACTAGCGGCATGCGCTTGATGAATCCGAATTATATAGGGTTTTTCGGACTCATCTAGGCTTGTTTTTACACACATGAACTTCACTTTCAGATCATAATTACTTATATTTCACTTGTTTGTGATTCTCACTTTAAGTGCACATTTTGGTTCGTTGGGATGTGCAATCGTTCATCCTGTTGCTAGGGGTATGTCCATGGTGCTCCCTATGCTTTTTCTGGATTATTTTATCATAATTCTGTAATTTCTGGAGGTGTAATCCATTTGGTTTTTATTGTGTGCAGGTGAGTTATTTCTTGTTTTTGTAATTGCATTATAGGGCTATCACATGATCGAGCTTTTTTGTTGACGCACGACCCTTTTGGTCGTGCGATTGTAAGAAATTGTATTGGTTGACCGCTGTCATGAATTTTTCTTAATGCATGATTGGTTTCAATCATGCGTAAAGGAAAACATACGACCTTCCTGGGATTCGTCGAAATGCCTCTTCTGCCTGCCCCGTGCATTTTTGGTCGTACACGATCATACGCTCGTGTGTGAATAAAATCACACGATCTCTGTATAGCTACAAGTTGGGCTTCCAATGCAAGTATAATCGCCTAATCCAAACGCACAATCATGCGTTTGGTCATGCAGTTTACCAAAAAATCGGCGATCCTCTCCAAAGTGGTTTTTCCAAGGCTTGGCAGTTTTTTCTTCTTCTGATGCAGTTAGAGTTTTCTAACCGCCTACTCACATTGAGTAGTCTCCTCAGCTACTTCGCCCAGACTGCGGGATAGCCTAGTTTGACTCAAGAGTTCTCGACCTACTTCCCAGTGTGTTGTCTCACTCCTCAATTCGCCTTTATAGTGTGGTCTTACTCCTCAGACCACCTCGAGAGGGCAGTCTCGCTCCTTAGTTCGCCTATAAAGGACGGTCTTTCTCAGTCTGCCTCTAGAGGGTGGTCTCGATCTCAAGCTTTTCTTAAGGGTGGCGACCTATTCTTCAGCCTTCATTGAGGGGGAGCAACCTCCTCTTCAGGTCTCCTCAAGTGGGCGTCCAACCTCTTCAAGTTGGAGACCTCCTCTTCTATTTTCCATTGTGACATGCTTTCCTTTTAGCGGGTTCTAGTAGTTTCCTGCCATAAGCTTATATATAGGCCACATACCTCTTCAAAGGGAGAGGACAGTCGACAATGGCAACCGATAGGACAAGAACTGTAGCTATAGAATGAATAACTGCCAAAACATCGCCGACAGTTATCTCAACACAGTCTAGGCGGCCTTGGTAGTTAGCCCTTGTGACAGGGTCCAATCAAGAGCAGATTCTCCATCGGTAAGAGCTTTGAAGGCAGAGAAGCAGCTAGATAGCTTAACTACCATCTCCTAGCAACCTTAGAAATTCAGGCCGCATGACTATACCTCGGTAGGCTTTTGGTAAAATCTGGTGGCCCTTGCTCCCAACTTCAAGAAATAGACATAGACAACCTCAACAAGCGGAGGAGGCATGTGTAGTCTATTCGACTTGGGTGGCTGCTTGTGTAGTCTGGCGACCTAAGAAGCAGTTTGGCGACCCGATTAGTGTCTGCTTACTGAGTAGGGCCCGGGTAACCTGGGCAGTCTCTGCAATAATCCTGGTAACTTGAGCAAGACATGCGCTCGGCAAATAGTGCTATATCCGCAATAAATCCTAGAGTCTTAAGCAATTCATGCGGCAAGTGCATTTAGGTAGTAGATTGTGCAGCTTGTGCGGTTAGGATACTAACCAAGGCAGCTTGGCGACCTGTGTAGCTAAGTGACCTTAGAAGCAACCTAGTCTGCCTCTACATTGCTTGCTAGCTTTTCTAGCCTTATCAAGTTTACTTTTTTTTATGTACTTGAACATAACTGATATAGAAAATCGTGTTCTCCAATCTAAACCGTTTAGGGCAAGTGTACCAATCAAAATATAGTATAAGATATAAAGATATCAAGGTCGTATTAAAACTCTGGGTCTGTCGAGTAATTCTACTTTGAGAAACAACTATTATTTTACAAGTGAGAACTTTAAGATAAATTTATAATTAAATTAACATGTAAAAGAAGAAACCTATTCTTGAACAAAATGCACTTTGAATGAAATATAATAGATATTTTATTAATATCTAATCCGATACTTGACCGTGGAGATTCATAAAATATGAGCACGCCTCTTTCAAGGGCTGCGCTCAATTGAGATTAAGAATATTTACCAAACTCTCAATCTAATTGATACCTTAATACTCGCCTTACTGAGATGAATCTTGCTATAGGATTTGACTCCAATCTAGAAGATTTTTGTCATCCTCTCTCGAGAGTTGCAATCAACACGCTTTATTCCTTAGCGATCAATTTGTATGCATGATCCTTTCAGATACTAGAATACGAATTCATATATCAAAATCCATAACCGGAATATGAACTCTAGGCATTCAAGTCAGGAATAAATCTAAGGAAGAAAAGACATATAAAGGTAAAAATAATGTTCATTCCAAAGTTTGCAATGAACAAGATAAAATATTTAACCAATGAATAAAAAGTGCAAGAAATAAAAGGAGATGAAAAAGAAAATAACATTTTCTTGAAATTAAAGCTACATTATATTTCATACAAGAAATTAAGCACATGAAATAAAACGTAAACTAAATAAAATTAAAGAAATGCGGGAAATGAAAGACATGCTCTGCCCAAATAGGAAGAGGAAGAGAGCATTCTAGAGCTTGGTATGAAGGAATTAGTCACGAAATATAGATAAAAAACGTAGGATGAATGATGAGGAATGTAAAGTGTTGGAAGGGGAAGAGGAAGAGTTAGAGATAGAGAGAATTTAAGAGATGAGGTAGAATTGTATGAGATTTAATGTGGAGTATCAAAAGACATCGATATAAAGAAGTGGAGGGAGGTGTTTGTTTTCACAGTTTTAGAGGGGGAGATGAATAATGGCGACTAAATGATTGTTTTAATGTGCAAGAGAATATGAGGGGTGTGAAACAACAAATATGCAGGTGACATTTTAATGGAATTATAGTGAATTTCGGCCATATGAAGAGGAATATGAGGTGAGGTTCCATTAAATTTATGCAGCTGAAGCAATATCAAATGGGAAATATATGAAAAGGCCATATCAGTAATGGCAGTATATAAAAAATGAAGGGTGGGATGAGGTGGTAGCATATGCAAAATAAATGGATGGTTGTAACTATAATAAGAGGAGCACTGGCAGTATATTCAAGAGGAGAAATAAAGATGGTGGTATTGTATGAGAGATAAATGGGTTGGTGATATTTATTGGAAATAGGAGGGGTCAGCATTAGAAGGGAAATAATATATTAAAAATAAAAATTGAGGTGGTTCTTCATGAGGGCAACTGGATTTAATTTAATTGAAGGTGACAGACTGTAATTACATTAAATAGTGGGGTGACGTGGAGGGATGAAATTAAGTTGTTGAGATGGCATGAAATTATTTTATGGAGAAATGAAGGTGGCACCATGCATGGAGGTGACGTGGCTTTGCATAGGACAAAATGAATAAGGTTGGCTTCTAAAGTATGGCTTATGATTATGATGGCGTAAATTTGCATGAAAATAGAGGTTGATGATGCGACATTTATATGGGATTATAAGAGTTATGAATGGAAATAATGAGCAACAATATTAAAGTGGAGGTGGTCGAAACATTAATTCATGGATTAAAGGTGATGAGGTGTCGACAAAAAAAATTTCATTTGCTTGAAATTATGGAGGGAATAGGTGGTCGTGCTGCAATATGGGTATCATGTGAACATCATTTAATGAAAATAATGAGGTGGCGACTTGTATGTTATTGAATGGAATTGAAGTGACCCAGGTTCGTACAAAACTTAGCGACGATGGCATTGTGTGCAGCTTTGACGAGGCTCATGACCATGTTGCAGGGATTAGAGAAGATGGTGAGACGGCAACTCGACGGCAAGGAGATGACCTGGACTTGTGCATAACATGAGCTCGCGAAGCAACGTGACAAAAATTCAGGAAATACGCAAACTCTAACGTCACGTGGGCATTCAAGACATTAAACCTACAAAATTGAAATCAAAATAAATTAGGACAAAAATTATAAAATAAAGGATTTATAATTGATAATATAAATATTTTATTAATTTATATTAAATATTAAATGAAATATATAACAAAATACATATAATTCTACACATCAAACATCTCCACACTTGAGCATTTGTAATTATAGAGCGAAAGAATGAGAAATATTTAAAAGAAATAAATAAAATTTTTAATTAAACTATAAATTTATTAAATCACAAGTAAGTTAAAAATAAGACTTAGCGATTTAAGAGATAAGACCTAAATTATGAAATTAAATTGAAAAGAGTGAAATATTTAGCTAAAAATTCTCAAATAAATTAACTAGCATTTCAAATTTTTGTAATTAACAATCATTTGATTAAAATTATAAAAACCGTAATTTTCAAGAAACTTAAAGGAAAAATGCAACCTACTACTTTGCTCTCCCAATATTTTTATTTAAGTTAAAGACAATTATATTGGTTAAATGGTTTTTTGGGGGGTAAACAAGGCATTTGAAGAGATCTATAAGAGGAAGTGATGAATTCTATCCTCTCACCCCACTCATTTTTTTGCTTTTAGAAATATATATGTTTACCAAAAAATGATAGAATATTATCTAATCATTTTCATCGACATATAAGTACTTTCTCTCTTCATTAAAAATGTAAATGATTAGGAGTTATGAATTATATCCTTTTACTCCAACGTTTTTTTACTTAAAATGGGTTGCATATGTTTACTGGGGAATAATGAATTTTATCATCTTATTCTCATGACATATGATTTAACAAGAAAATAAAAAAAGTAGTGGAATGCTAAGTTAAAGGGCTAAACAAATTTTTGAAATTAAACTAAAATACTGGAGAGCAACTACTAGTAGATTAAACTTTCCTAAAAATCCAAAAACATATAGGTAGAAATAATTAAAATCCAAAAGTGTTGCGCAAAATTACTACCAAATGAAGCTACTTAAAATTAAGAGAAAAGATGCTAAATAAATTACTCAAGACAAATTAAAACCATAAGATGTTCCTGAAATCAAAATCACCTAAAAATTAAATCTAACTAAGCATGATGAAATTAAAGATTAGCAAACAAAAAATAATAAAAACACTTATAAATAAACTCAAACTAAATTTCTGAAAATAACAAAAACAAATTTATGGTTTATTATAATTTTGGATTTTTTAAAAGTTTTTCCAAACTTTGGGAATTTTGAATATGATCTTTTTTTAGGAATTTTTTAATATAAAAACTTGATAAGAAAAAGAACAAAAAAACTATAATACTAATTTTTAATATATATTTTTTAATTTTTTAATTTATTTTAATTTTTTACCTTTACTATTTTGTGATTTTAAATTTCGACAACAATATCCCCAATGTTGAAAACTAAGTATGGACGAAACAAAAACATGAACATAAAAAAAAAAAAAAAGAAAGGGGTGGGAGAAAACACGTCCCAGATTTGGAGACGAAGCGACCACAACGAACACCTGCAACATCATGTTAAAATAAAGACAACAAGTAAAAACAGAAGAAAGAAAAAATAAGAAAATGGTTTTAATAATATTTTTATGAGTTTTATATTATTTTGGGATTTTTTATTTTTAACATTTTTGGGGTTTTTTGTTAAACTTCCTAAAAATAACAAAATTAAAAAAGATAATTTTTTATCAATTAAATTACTCTTGAACTTCCTAAGGTCTACCCCATAAAGGGCTCACAAGGTACTAGGAAATATGATGGGATGACACCCCAAATCTCCCATTTCGAGAATTTAGTTACCATTTTAATATTTTTTGAGGGAAAAAAGAAAATAAAAAGAAAAAAGTAATTGCGTCTCCTCTTTTCAAAATATTAACAAAATAATCCCTGGCAATGACACCAATAACTTGATAGAGAAAATAATTTTCTCCAATCCATACTCGATTATGGCAAGTGTATCTATCAAAATATAGCATAGGATATAAAGATATCAAGGATATTTAAAACTCAGGTTAATCGAGTACTTTTATTTCGAGAAAACAACTATTATTTAACGGTGAAAAATGTAAAAGAAATTTATAATTAAATTAAAATGCAAACTAAGAAACCTATTCTTGAACAAAACGCACTTTGAATGAAATTTAAAAGATATTTTATAAATGTCTAATCTATTCCGTGAACATAGAGATTCTTGAAATATGAGCACGCCTCTTTCGAGGACTGTGCTCAACTAAGATTAAGAATAATGACTGGACTCTAGTTCTAATAGATAAATTAATACTCTCCTTACCAAGGTGAATCCCGCTATAGGGTTTGACTCCTATCAAGAAGATTTTCATAATCCTCCCTCGAGAGTTGCGATTAACTCTCTTTATTCCTGATCATTCAATTCGTATGCACGATTCTTTCGAGTACTAGAATACGAATACATATATCGAAATCTATAATCGACATATGAATTCGGCGCATTAAAATCAAGAATAAATGTAAGGAAGAAAGGACATATATAGAGACAAAGAAATTTCATTCCAAAGTTTGCAACGAACAAGACCGAATATTTAACCGATGAATAAAAGTTCAAGTAATAAAAGGAGAAGAAAAAGAAAATAACATTTTATTGAAATTAAGAGCTACATTATATTTCATGAAAGACATTAAGTATTTGAAATAAAATCTAAACTAAATAGGAATTAAAGAAATTCGGGAAATAAAAGACATGCTCTGCCCAAACGAGTTGAGGAAGAGAGCATACCAGAGCTTGGTATGAAGGAATTCGGCACTATATATAGATAAAATAGGAAAATGTATGATGATGACTATTGTGGTATGGAAGGGAAGAGGAAGAGTTAGAGATGGTGAGAATTTGAAGAGATGAGGTAGAATTGTAGGAGATTTAATGTGGAGTTTCAAATAACAGCAATATAAAGAAGTGGAGGGACGTGTTGGTTTTCACGGTTTTAGATGGGGAAATGAACAATGGCTACTAAATGATGGTTTTAATGTGCAAGAGATTATGAGTGGTATATAACAACAAAAATGCATTTGACAATATAATGGAATTATAGTGAAGATAGACCATATGAAGAGGAATAGGAGATGAGGTTGCATTGAACTTAATGTATTTATAACAATATTAAATGAGGGAAATGTTGAAAAGGAAATATTAGTAATGGCAGTATGCAATAAATGAGGGCAATATCTGTAATGGAAGAGACCGATTAGCTCTAAAAATGTGAATCATTAACACTAGCAAAAATGATACTGAGTTGGTGGCCACATTATCCAACCCAACCCCAAAGTCCAAACATCTTTAAAAAGGCACTGTGGTGGTGGCCACATTGTCCAACAAAACCCAATAGTCCAAATATCTTTAAAAAGTCACGGTGGTGGTGGCAACATTGTCCAACCCAACCCAATATTCCATAATAAAATACGAAAACCCGTCAAATATAATGATTCACAAACCGACACTAGGTTGGTGGTACTTTATCCATTGCCAACTAACGGTCATAACTAAACATCCATAAACACCGATAAACCCGAACAAGGCACAAAGTTTCTCCACGAACAGAAAAGGAAGGAAAAATTATGAAAAATCTTCTAAGGCAATACTCGACGAATCGGACTTCATTCAGTGAGAAAAAAATCCTTAGTCCAGTCTATTTCATCGAATATACTCGACAAAAATAGGAGTCACTCGACGAATTTTACTCAGAAATTAAGCTAAACCTAGCGATACTTAACGAATCGACGCATAATCCTCTTACTCCACGAGGAATTCGTCAATAATACTCGATGATTCTTCCTTACATCAATACGATACTCGACAAAATAGACTCGGTTCAACGATTAATCTCGACAAATTATACTTTTACACAAAAATAATACACTCAATGATATTCGATGAATTATACTCGAGGAATTTAACCTTACTCGACGCCAACTGGTTTCACTCGACGGATTCGTCGAGAATACTCGACGAATAATACTCGACAAAAAATACTTCACTCGAAGCCAACCAGTTTCACACGATGAATTCGACGCCAAAATCACTCAACGAATTGACTGGACTTAACGTTGATATTCGACAAATTTTATCCAGACCAATTCCCATACTCGACGAATTTGCTCTTTCCCGATGAATCTATCTTAGTCGGCCTTTTACTTTATCGAGCAGATTTCGGCGTAGCCGAGCCCTACACTACTCCAATCTTCTAAGGAGGAAAGAAGAAGAAAGGTAATGAAAACTAGGGACTTAGCAAGGGGAAGAAATCGCCACTTGCCTCAAACCTTTCGAAATCTGGCCTCGAGAGCGCTCTGCAAGAAAGATCGGTCGCAATAACTACCCAACTATGATTCCTGAAACTTTTCGGGGCAAATGATGGTCAAAACCGAATGCCCTAACACACAAAATCCATATGAAATTATAAAAACTCACCGTTCACGCGAAGATCTCGGCGAGAGCTTTCCGAATCTACCCTCTATCAACGATTTCGTGCATCGGAAACTTCTAGCGGCGGACGAAAGGCTTCGCGACGACGCGTCGTCCGCTACTTTTGCTCTTCGCGATATCTGTTGACTTGGGAGAGAAGATGAATAGGGTTTTTGATTTATGTATTTATATATATACATTTATAATACATTAAAAATATAATAATTAACTAAACATCCAAACGACAAGAAAACCCGAATCACCTCAGATTTCCATGAAATTCACACTAAGGATAAATATCGATGCTATGAATCCAGCATCAAAATCGAAATCAGGCTCCGACAAACCAAACTGGGGTTAAAATTCTCGAAATAAAAACATCTACAATCTTAAAACTCTACCGAGTCTCCAAATAAACCGGTTCACAAGGAAATTCACAACACGCTAAAAATTAGCCATACTAATTTTCCAAGTCAAAACATCGGATTCCGAAGAGAAAAATCACGATCCAACAACGGCGCCCGTTAACTACTCATCAACGTAATGCCCTAACGTCCATAATAAATCGCTAAAGAAATTTAAAATAAGCATCAAAAAATAAGGGGCGTTATAGGTCACAACTGTGACTAAAGGTCATGCCTGCGACCTAGGGCTTCTAGAGCTATTGGGGAAATCAAGCCGTGTACGGTGTCATGCCCATGTCATGCTCGTGACTTGGGGGCGTGTAAGCTGAATTGAAATGGAAATTGCTTTGGAACAAGGTACAACATATGGCATAGGTCACGCTGCCTTGACATGCTTGTGATATATAGGTCATAGCCATGACTTGGGCGTTGTACTCATGATATTTCAAATTTTTCTCAGATTCTTCACCTGATCAGTCCTACCAGCTTCAAATGTTAATTGCAGCCTAGATTAACCTGAAATGAGAAAAGAAATAAATTAGAAACTTAATTAATAAAATATAACTATTAGTTAATTATTAAATAAAAACTATATAAAAATAAAGATAAAATTAGAGTTATCTGGGTGCAAGAAATATTTTTAGGTGAACACTTCTATACCACCAGTGGAGAATAACAGTGTCTTAGATAGCATGTTGCTGCTGAAGAGACCTGCTCTGCCGCCAGCTCTGGTATTGGCTATTTGTGTCAAGGATGTGGGAACCTTGGCATTATGCGTACGAATGCCCTGCTGGTGAGCAACTTCTTGATCTTTCTAATATTATATGAAAGTGTAAACTATATTAATAATCAAACTCGTTCGAAAGTTTCGTTATGCTTAACAATTTTGTGAAATAACATCAAACAAATTTCATCCATGAAACCCTTTTTAACACCCGGTTTTAGTTACTACTAACTAGATTTTACCCAACT